>JACEIK010004614.1:46474-60732 GCA_018107945.1 Datura stramonium | reverse complement strand
ATTTTGAATTAAAAAGCTTGAAATAATTTATATTTTACTTAAAAAGCAGCCCATTTTACAACCAGAAAAAAGCCCATCAGCCAAGCCTAAAAAACCGAATAACCGAAATAAATAAACCGAATCAAAATTTGAAAAAATCGAACCGAAACAACGAATGCCCACCCCTACTCATATGCCGTTCTAGGCTTTATACATCCCCGTCAAGCCTGGTGCCCTGGGTGCAGATATCAGGAGTACACTGGACTCATACACAACTACAGTCAGGGGCCGAGCGGGCTCAGTTGCAGACCCAGGGGACCGGTAGGACATCTATACTATTAGTTGACCAGTGCGACCTTGATAGGGGTATATATACTGAAGTGTACTCACTAGGGCTTATGGGGGCCCCAGGTGGGTTATTCTGTGCTGGTTGTACCTTCCGGCTTATGGGGGCCAGATAAGATTTTTGTTTGCTGTAGTTATTTATAAACTAGATGGTAAGGAGTTATATTACTTAGGTATGATCTCTATCCCTTCATACTAGTTATTCTCAGTTATATCTCTTTATTTCAGTCATTTACAGTTATCGCCTTACATATTCAGTACATATTGTACTGACGCCCTTTCGGGGGAGCTGCATTACTTGCCTGCAGGTACGGATACATGAGGAGCAGGTCCCTCTTAGCCTCCATCTAGGATTAGTAGAAGAGTCAGCTCCTTTCTTCCATAGCTTATAGACAGAAGGTTTACTCCTTTTTGATTGTACAGTTTATGGGTAGGTCGAGACCCTGTCCCGACCATCATATTACTCATAGAGGCTTGCAGATTGTTTCTATTTCCCTGTGGTTAGCTGTTATTGGCCGTGTGGGGCCTATATGTGTTTTAGTTTACGTGTTGGCCGTGTGGGGCCTTGTTTAGCTGGCAGATTAGCGGCCTTGTCGACCATAGTTTAGCTTAGCACAGGTTTTACTTTACATTCATAACTAGACATCGTGGTGGTCTTGTCGGCCCGCATAGGATACCCTGCTATTGCCTGTTTTTGGTTAGCTATTTTTCTTTACAGGTGGCTATAAGGCCTTTTCAGCTGGAGGTTATATTTACAGCCAAGATATAGCTTGTTGTTTTCTTGATTTGGGGAGTAGGCCCATATCAGGAGTGCGCAGGCCTAGTTGAGTCAGTTCATATCCTAGTAGGGTACCAGGTGCCAGTCATGCCTCCCAAGGTGGGGCGTGACAAACTTTGTATCAGAGCCAGTTGTATCCCAGGAAATCTGCAAGTCGTGCTAAGTAGAATTTTGTCTATGGATGTGTTGTGCACCACATTCTATAGGCAGGAGGCTGGGAGGCATGATAGGATGGTTACTCTTTCTTCTTATCCAGTCGTGCTATAGAGATGTACAGTAAAGGGTTGAGTCCCTAAGCTTACCATATTCTTTTATCTATAGAGAAATAGTAGACCCCCGACACACCACGACTGGTAGGAGATTGGATGTTGCAGCAGGGGAAGGCACTAGCAGGGTGCCTCAGTCAGAGTCAGCCCGATCTGAGGGCGACAGGGAGACCTCATCTAGGTCTCCCCAGCACTCTCCACCACGTCAAGAGCCACTCGGAGTGGCAAATGTGATGACACCGCCTCCAGCAGTCTCTATACCAGTACCATCAGATCAGGAGGTTAGGAGTGCTGTTTTTATGCTAGCTTAGATGATGGCTGCACCAACATCATCTAGTGGCACCGGTGGTCGCAGAGTCCTCAGGAGGACCTGGTAGTTCGAGGGTCCAGGAGTTTCTCGCACTGAGTCCCCCGCAGTTCACAGGGACGGATCTGGTGGAGGACCCTCAGGATTTCTTGGATCAGATGCAGCGAATTTTCAGGGTGATGCATTCCACACCTATAAAGTAGGTTGAGTTAGAAGTATTTCGCTACGGGACATCGCAGTACTGTGGTACGAGAGTTGGGAGAGGTCCCGAGGGAGAGGTGCTTCCCCTACGACTTAGCCCAGCTTCTTAGAGGCTTTCCTAGATCACTACCTGCCACAGGAGATTCGACAGGCCCGGGTTGATCAGTTTGTACATTTAGAGAAGGGGTCGATGAGTGTACAGGAATACACTATGAGGTTCGACTCCTTGACCCGATATGCACCCGCTTTTGTAGATAACATGACGGCTAGGGTACACCGATTTATTATGGGGTTGAATCCAGAATATGTGGAGACCTGTATTATGGACACTCTGCAAGAGGAAATGGATATTGCCCGTGTTCAGGTTTTTTCTCAGAATATCGAAGGGATCAAATAGCGGCAACGGGAGATAAAAAGGGAAAATCAGGAGCAACATCGCCGAGCCAGACCTAGGGACATGCAGGAATAATTTAAGGGCGGACCCAGGCCATGATTATTAGACAGACCACCTAGACCCCCACCTCCACAACAAAAACAGGGGAGTAGGTCTGGTCGTCGAGGGCCATCAGGACCCGGTGAGAGCTCACGATCAGCAGGTTCACAACAACAGAGAGGAGCGTAGCAGAGCAGATTTACTGTACCTCTTTGCCTATCTGTAGCCGACGTCACTCCGGGGCATGCAGGTATGGTTCCACAACATGTTATACCTGTTGACAGGAGGGTCATCAGATGCGAGATTGTCCAGCCAGAGGTCAGAATGATCGGGACCGATAGGATAGATCTTCAGTGGGGTCACATACCCCAGCGTCTCTAGTAGGGCGTAGGCCCTCATCTCCAGCCGACAGAGGCCGAGGAAGGTCAGGGGCCTCTAGTTCAGGTACCGATCTGGATCACACTTATGCCTTACCGTGACGATTGGAGTTAGAGTCGTCGTCGGATGTGGTGACAGGTATGATGGACATTTTCTCTCATTCTGTTTATGTATTGATAGATCCATGATCCACCTTGTCTTATGTTATACCATTAGTAGCCCAAAAATTCGGTATTATGCCAGAATCACTTCAGCGACCTTTTTCAGTGTCTACACCCATTGGTGACTCTATCATAGCCAAGAGGGTCTATCGAGGATGCACAGTAGAGGTCGTTGGTCATCATACTTTAACAGATTTGATAGAATTAGAGATGATTGACTTTGATGCAATTATGGGTATGAATTGTCTAGTGCCATGTTATGCCAATGTAGAATGTTGGACCAAGACTGTCCGATTCCACTTCCTAGGGGAGGTTGTAGGGGAGTGGAAAGGTAGTACAGTCATGCCAAAAGGTAGGTTTATTTCTTATCTTCGGGCGAGAAAATTGATAGCGAAAGGATGCATTTATTACATTATCAGGGTTCAGGATATCCAAGTAGAATCTCTGCCTCTTCAGTCCGTTCCAGTAGTCAATGAATTTCCGGATGTATTTCCAGATGAACTTTCTGGTATCCCCCAGAACGGGTGATCGATTTTGCAATAGATTTATTACCAGGTACTCAACCTATATCTATTCCTCCGTATCGAATGGCTCCTGCTGAGCTCAGGGAATTGAAGGAACAGTTGAAAGATCTATTAGATAGGGATTCATCAGGCCAAGTACTTCACCGCGGGGAGCACCGGTTCTGTTTGTCAGAAAGAAGGATGGTTCCCTCTGTATGTGTATAGATTACCGACAACTAAATAAAGTCACTATCAAGAATAAGTACCCGCTTCCCCAAATAGATGACTTGTTTGACCAGTTACAGGGGGAAAAGTGCTTTTCAAAAATTGACTTAAGATTGGGGTATCATCTGGTTCGGGTTCGAGAGAAGGATATTCCAAAAATCGCTTTCAGGACCAGGTATGGCCACTTTGAATTTTTAGTCATGTCCTTCGGGCTGACGAATGCTCCAGTAGTATTCATGGACTTGATGAACAACATCTTCAGGCTGTATCTGGACTTGTTTGTGATAGTATTTATTGATGATATTCTGGTATATTCCCATTCAGAGGTAGATCACCAAAATCACCTACGAACAGTGCTTCAAACTCTCAAGAATTGCCAGCTGTATGCGAAGTTTTCTAAATGTGAGTTTTGGCTGAATTCAGTGGCCTTTTTGGGCCACATTGTGTCAGATGCTGGTATACAGGTAGATTCGCAGAAGATTGAAGCAGTAAAAACATGGCCTAGACCTACCACTCCAACTGAGGTATGTAGTTTCCTGGGGTTAGCCGAGTATTACAGAAGGTTCATGGAAGGATTTTCTACCTTGGCAGTGCCTCTGACCAAGTTAACTCAGAAAACAACTAAATTTCACTAGACTGAAGCATGTGAACAGAGCTTCCAGGAGTTGAAATACAAACTGACCTCAGCACCAGTATTAGCCTTGCCAGAAGGATCAGAGGGTTATGTAGTGTACTATGATGCTTCAGGCGTTGGGTTAGGGTGTGTTCTGATGCAACATGTAATTGCTTACGCTTCTGGACAGCTGAGGAAGCATGAGAAGAACTACCCAACCCACGATTTGGAGTTGGTCGCGGGAATTCATGCCTTGAAAATATGGAGGCACTATCTGTACGGCATTCATGTAGATATTTTTACTGATCATAAGAGCCTCCAGTACATTTTCACACATAAGGAGTTGAATCTACGGCAACGTCGCTGGTTACAACTGTTGAAGGACTATGATGTGAATATTTTATATCACCCAGGAAGAGCAAATGTCATAGAAGATGCCCTCAGTCGCAAATCTATGGGAAGTATGGCATATTTGAAGCCTGAGTAGAGGGAACTGGCTTGAGAAATGCATCAGTTAGCCAGTTTGGCCGTTTGTATAGTAGATTTAGACGACAGCGGAGTAGTAATTCAAAATACGGCAGTACGAAGACCCTAATCTAGTTTAGCTCAGAGATAAGGCGCATCAAGGGAAGGTAGTGGATTTCAAGGTAACTGGAGATGAAGTTTTGAGATATAGGTGGCCTCTGTGTTCCAGATGCGGCAGGACTTCGCCAGCAAATTATGGGCGAGGTGCATTATTCCCGTTACTCTCTTCATCCGAGTTCAACAAAGATCTATCATGATATAAAAGAGAATTACTGGTGGCCGGGGATGAAAAAGGAGATAACAGAATTTGTAGCTTAATGTCCTAATTGTCAGTAGGTGAAAGCAGAACATCAGAAACCCAACGGATTGACACAGGAAATAGCGGTACCCATGTGGAAATGAGAGGTAGTAAACATGGATTTTGTGACAGGATTACCCCGTACCAGACATAAATTTGATTCTATCTGGGTGATTGTTGACAGGTTGATGAAATCATCTCACTTTCTTCCAGTCAAGGCCACCTTCTCAGCTGAGGATTATGCGGAGCTTTATATCAGGGAGGTAGTCAGATTACATGGTGTTCTAGTATCTATTATTTCTGATAGAGGAGCACAATTCACATGTAGGCTCTGGCAGTCGTTCCAGAGAGGATTGGGTACCCAAGTTAACCTGAGTACAACCTTCCATCCTCAATCAGATGGGCAGGCAGAACGCACAATTCAGATGCTCGAGAATATGTTACGGGCGTGTGTGCTGGATTTTAGGGGTAGCTGGGATGAACACTTACCACTTATTGAGTTTGCCTACAACAATAGTTATCACTCAGCAATTCAGATGGAACCTTATGAAGCCTTATATGGGTGAAAGCGCAGATCTCCAGTTGGTTGGTTCGAAGTTGGAGAATCAGAGTTAATTGGACTAGACATGATCCATCAATCAGAGGAGAAAGTGAAGCTTATTCGAGAACATCTGTTGACAACTCAAAGCCGCTAGAAATCTTACGCAGATGTACGGTGTAGGAACTTGGAGTCAATGTAAACGACTGGGTGTTTCTGAAAGTCTTGCCAATGAAGGGCGTAATGAGGTTTGGCAAAAAGGGTAAGCTTAGCCCAAGGTTTATTGGGCTGTACTGAATACTCCGGAGAATAGGCCAAGTGGCATACGAGCTAGACTTGCCTTCAGAGTTGGAATCTGTCCACCCGGTCTTTCATGTGTCTATGCTATGAAAGTGCATAGGGGATCCGTCCTGAGTTGTGCCAGTTGAGGATGTCCAAGTCACTGAGGAGTTAGCCTATGAAGAGGTTCCAGTAGCTATATTGGATCGACAGATCCGTAGGTTGAGGACTAAGGATGTTGCCTCTGTTAAAGTACTGTGGAGAAAAAAGAACAGAGAGAAAATGACTTGGGAAGCTGAGGACGACATGAAATCCAGATATCCTCATTTATTCCAGGCTTAGTCCCGATCATGCAATTAAGGTAAGTTATAGATTCAGTTGTTGTTTCATGATTTGTGTTATATATACTGCTCAGTTGACTCCAGCCTTATTGTGAAATAGTTGGTATAGTTTTATGTGAAGTTCTTGTATTGGAATTTTCTGCATTTCAGGGTTTCAGATAGTCCATATTACATGGGAAACTCTACAAAAAAATTTCCAAAATAATAGCCCTAAAAGAGATAAACCCCTGTAAACCAAGTTGACATTCGAGGACGAATGTTCCTAAGGAGGGAGGATGTTGCACCCTGTAAAAGTTAATGAATGGTAGGTGTACGTGTGAATTTGAAATATATTTAGAGAGTACGATGCATGGAAAGAAGCCTCGTAAGTTGGGTCGAGCGAGGCCAGGCCGCATAGGGCCAGCGCGACGCGCCAGCCGGTAGGGCACCAGTCAGCGTGGTGCGCCAGGCCACTGGCGCTTTGAGAGGCGCGAGGCACCGGGCACCTTGGCGCTTAGAGAGGCGCGGGGCGCCCCCTGGCCACTACCCAAAGTATATATATAGCTCCTTAGTTTAATTGCAATTCATTTGCAAATTTCCTCACGGCCAGAACTAAAGGAGAACGCAATTTTCTATCAACTTTCATCCGTTTATGCTATGAAACGCCGCCCAAATTCAAATTAACTTTGGGTATTGAAGTTTAAGGCTGCAGGGAGCATTGCTATGGAGTTATTTTCACGAAATTCGCATGAAAAATCATAACCCCACCAAGCCAAAGTCATTGGAATTTCTCCAAACTAATTTTTATACAGTCACAGCTTCAAGCAAACATTTCTCCCTTCTAGACTTTCAAGAAATTATTAGTTTTCGACTGTGTTCCGTTAAGTTAAAATATAGTTAATATTTATATATAAAGTTATCGTTTTTATCGAATTTAGTACTGAAACTAGGCATATTCCCCCACTAATACGATTGCAGTTGAAAAAAGCAGTTGAATACAGACTGAAACTCACTAGTTAATCAGTAATCAGCGAACGAGGTATGTTAAGGTAGTTTCTTCAGCAAGTTAGTTTTTTTAGCATGATAACTTAGTTTGAATCCCAGTGAGAATACCAGAAACATGTCTATTGTGATTAGTTCTTGTTATTAGCTGAAATCCGTTTTCCATTTTAGTTTGGGACGATTTATACCTGTATACCCTTCATGATCGACCCTAGGGTTATTAGCTATGTCAACACCTGCCAGGGGCAAGATGACGTCGCTCTACGGAGTGGTATGCCATTCGCAAGGGATGGAGATGGGGTCCCAGGTCCTCATATGCCGTGGTTGGCTTTATACACCCCCGTCGAGCCTGGTGCCCGGTGTGTAGATATCAGGAGTCCACTGGACTCAGGCACAACTACAGTCAGGGGTCGAGCGGGCTCAGTTGCAGACCTAGGGGACTGGTAGGACAACTATAGCTATTAGTTGATCAGTGCGACCTTGATAGGGGTATATAGACTGAAGTGTACTCACTAGGGCTTATGGGGGCCCCAGGTGGGTTATTCTATGCCGGTTGTACCTTCCGGCTTATGGGGGTTAGGTAAGGTTTTTGTTTGCGGTAATTATTTATAAACTAGATGGTAAAGAGTTCTATTACTCTGGTATGATCTCTATCCCTTCATTCCAGTTATTCTCAATTCTATCTCTTTATTTCAGTCATTTACAGTTATCGCCTTACATATTCAGTACATATTGTACCGACGCCCTTTCTGGGGCGCTGCATTACTTGCCTTCAGGTACGGATACACGAGGAACAGGTCCCTCTTAGCCTCCAGCTAGGATTAGAAAAAGAGTCGGAGCCCTGTCCCGACCATCATATTACTCCTAGAGGCTTTCATATTATTTTTATTTCCCTGTGGTTAGATGTTATTGGCCGTGTGGGGCCCATATGAGTTTTAGTTTACGTTTTGGCCATGTGGGACCTTGTTTAGCTGGCAGATTAGCGGACTTGTCGGCTATAGTTTCACTTAGCACAGGTTTTACTTTACAGTCATAACTAGACATCATGGTGGTCTTGTCGGCCTGCATAGGATCCCCTGTTATTGCCATTTTCTGGTTAGCTGTTTTTCTTTACAGCTGGCTATAAGGCCTTGTTGGCTGGAGGTTGTATTTACAACCGAGATATAGCCCGTTGTTTTCTTGATTTGGGGAGTAGGTCCGCACTAAGAGTGCGTAGGCCTAGTTGAGTCAGTTCAGATCCTAGTAGGGCACTAGGTGCCAGTCATGCCTCACAAGGTGGGGAGTGATAGTAACACCACTCTCAAATGAGCGACATGCTCCTCCTCACTCTGAGATTATATCAGGATGTCATCAATGAACACAATCATGAACATATTCAAATATGGCTTAAACATCCTATTCATCAAGTCCATAAAAGCTGTAGGAGCATTCGTTAGTCCAAAATACATAACTACAAACCTGTAATGACCATACCGCGTCCTGAAGCTGTCTTCAGGATGTCGCTCTTCCAAACTCTGAGCTGATGATACTTGATCTGAGATCTATCTTCAAAACACACTTGGCATCCTGAAGCTGGTCGAACAAACCATCAATCCTGGGTAGAGGATACCTGTTCTTGATGGTGACCTTGTTCAATTGCCGATAGTCAATGCACATATGAAGAGAACATCCTTCTTTAGGATAAATAAAACTGGTGCACCCCATGGAGACTTGCTCGATCTAATGAAATCCTTATCCAAAATATCCTCCAACTGCTCCTTTTACTCTTTTAGCTCGGCTGGAGCCATTCTGTAAGGAGGAATAGATATAGGCTGGGAGTCGGGAAGAAGGTCAATATCAAAATCGATTTCCCTCTCGGGAGGAACACCCGGTAGATCATTTGGGAAGACTTGTGGATACTCACATACTACTGAGACTGACTGGATAGTTGGGATCTCGGATGTCGCATCTTTAACCTTAATCGAAATCATCTTTCTGGCCTTAAAGTAGTAAATAAAACAACCTATAGGCACAACTGGACTACCCTTTCCACTCTAAGATTGGCTCACCCGAAAATCTAAACTCTACTGCCCGGGTTCTACAATTAACTGCAGCATAACATGTAAATAGACAATCCATATCGAGGATAACATCAAAATCGGTCATGGCTAACCTTACTAGATCTGCTGAGTTGATTTTCTGAAGGACTATAACCGGGAAACTTCTATATACCCATCTAGCTACAACTGAATCACCCACTAGAGTAGAGACTGAGAAGGGCTCTGACAAGGTTTCGGGACTAACTCTGAAACTACTATCCACATAAGGTATCATAAAAGACAAGTAGCCCCTGGATCTAACAAAGCATACATAATAATATGAAAAACTCGCAACATACCAGTGACTACATCCAGGGAGACCTCCGGCTCCTGACGAGAGGCTAAGGCACATAATCTGTCTTGGCGTTGGCCGCCACCTATGCTAGTAGATGCCCCTTGCTGTGCTAGGTCCGCGAGTGGAGATGCTGAATTGGAAGCTGGGACTCGACCCCCTTCATGGACTTGTCTATCTACTGGGAAATATCTGAGCATATGCCCGAGCTTTCCACACCCAAAGCAAGCACCTATATCTGCCAAGCATTGGACCATGTGCCCCCGACCACACCTGCGGCAAACTAGGATGCTAGAATCTACGGGTTTGCTGCTCTGACCCCTAGAGCCTGATGCTCACCCTATCTGGTCGTGCCTAGGTCTGGATGGCACACACAACGCTGAAAAAGCTAGGGCTGAAGATATCTGGTGGGTCTGCTGTCGGTGCACACCATCTGACCTCGGCTGAGAGAATCTATAACTATAAGTCCTGGCCCTCTTGGCCTCTCTCTCCCTCATATGCGCGCTGCCTCCATCTGCTGGGCGTATAATACTATCTGAGGGAAATCTATATCCTGGTGGAGCATAGTGGTCTTGCAAACCCTTGTTTAAGTACCCTGCCACTCCATGAACAAACCTGCTCACTCGTGCCCTTTGATCCACCACTAACTCTGGGGCATACTTTGACAAACGAGTGAACTCAAGGGCATATTCTTGCACCATCATTTTTCCCTTCTTGAGATTTACGAACTCAGTTGCCTTCAACTCCCTCATCTCATGAGGGAAGAACCGATTTAGGAAAGTAATGTGGAACTCCTCCCAAGTGACAGGGCCTACTCTGGCGGTCCTACTATCTTTCCACTATCGAAACCAGATGTGTGCGACCCCTTTTAACTGATATGAGGCCAACTCAGCACACTCAACTTCATTCACCCCCATGACCTGGGTGACCTTCACAATCTCATCAATGAACTCATGAAGGTCCTCATCACTCTTGACCCAAGGAAATCTGGTGGGTTCATTCTCAAGAAATCTTTAACTCGAGCTGCACCGCATTTTCATTTTGCGAGACATGCGCCACTGCCTTCTGGTTGACCTGAGCGGTCAAGGCCTGCGCTAGAATCTAAATAGCTGCCCTGAATTCAGCATGGGCAACCGGCTCTAGTGCATGGTGCTTCTGGACTGGTGGGGATTGTTTCTTCCCGTCTCTACTCCCATCCTCGTGGCTATTTCCATTTCCATTCCTCCTACCATTAACTCTGTGGGGTGGCATGGTTTTGCAATCGCGAATACCACAAGTTAGAAGGATAGGAAGGCATTTCACCGCACGACATAGGTCATGAAATAAGGGAACATTTCCTAAACATTTCGTAGCCTCTTCGTCATAAGTGTGACACGCTTCACACCCATGAAAAAGACTCTACTTAACGCGGCTTTCAGACACCCTAGGACACTTCAAACCTATTGCTCTGATACCAAGTTTTTCACGACCCGAACGCAGGCCCAGATCGAGACATGGGAAAAGGAACCCCAAAGGACTCCAAGTTAACCCATGGCATGAACATACATCTAACTAAATAATGAAAATGATAGATGTACATGATAAACTTAGCGGAAGTTTGAAATAAGCATAACATCATAAATACACACAAATCTGAAGCTGATTACATTCTATGTCTGAAAAGCCTCTAATACTGATGCGTTGATGGGACAAGACCCCCATCTAACTCTTTAAGTCTGAAACTGAATACATAAAGAAAACTAATAGAGCCTGGTCCTCAAGAGATGAGGACTCACCAATAGCTGCGGGATGCTAACTCTGAAAGGCTGGCTAAGGACGAGACTGATTTTGGGTGCTAGGGCTTGTATCATGAAATGATACAGCATAGAGTATGCAGTCAGTACGTGGAATGTACTGAGTATGCAAGGTAAGTAAAACCACTCAAATAAGTAAAATTATTTAAAAAATGCATAATGTAAAACATAAACAAAACAAGAATCTGAGAGTAGGGCTTGCATGCTATCTTGCTGAAAACATGATCTCAACATAACATATCATCATAACTGAATCAATTGACCCAAAGTTGAAATCTATTAATTATAATTAAAGCTGAACATTGGGTCTAACCTGCTTTATGACACATGTAGATATATATGTAACATGAATGATAAACATGCATAACGAGGAACAATGGGAGACTCATCATATAACCGACATACCATGATAGAGCTTATGTGGTCCCAACTATCACACTCAAATGGGTAGAGCCGTCCAAAGCCTTGCCAGGTCTAAGAATGATACCATGATATCGATATCAAGCTCGTGGCCCAATCAGGTAGGGGATATCTCAAAAAGGAGGTCCCAAGGTATATATGAATCAACCTACGTTTGCGAGTAGTTCTAATGCATAGGGTGATTGACCCTTAGCCATTTATTGACAAAGCTGAACAATCATGAACACATATAAATCTGAATCACACATGAGGAGCTTTGGCTCAAACCATACCAAAAGCTGAGTAAAATTAGTAGCCTATACTCCAAAACCATGTGGTAAGCTAATTTAACATAAATCATAATCATACTTGAACATATGTGATTTGACCAATACTTTAACATGTTTGAACTTAACTTGATTCACTTTAAAAACATGAACCTAACATGGGTAGATTGAAAACATGCTTTTCTCATCAAAATCCATCATATATGAACATAATTCATAAACCTCCTCTTCTCATAAGCTTTCATGAATGGGCATCATAATTTGGAAAACTAGTAAACATGATTAGTCATTGAAAACATGATAAAACTTGCCCATGAATCATAATTCATTAATTAAAATATATTGAGATCATACCCATGACATGGATTTAGAGAATTCATGCATTGGATTAAAACCCCATAGAATCAACTCATAGATTTTTCATGAATTAGAGAGGGATTGGGCATGGGTATCAACGAATTCACCCATTCATAACCCTACATACCTCATGAACGCTGATTCTTGTGCTTCCTTACCTGCCTAAAAGGAATTGAAGAATAATTGATGAAGAACTTTGGGGTTTTAGGCTTTATCATCCTCTACTCTCTTGAACTTTGCATGCATGAGTTTTGAATAGGCTAGAATGACTTAACCTATCTTAACACCCCTGAAAATGACTCAAAACAATGTAGTGTAGGACCTTAGAGCATAGGAATGACGAGAATACCCTTAATAACTTTGCAGAAAATAATTGCTCATCAGTCCCCATGAGGGACCTAACAAGTTGTTACCACCATCCATGAGTCGCCACATCAGTCATTGTGTACACTGCCGAAATTTCACCTAAAACTTGTAACGGGCCATCATACGAGTCGTTACCGGTGACCACGACTTGAGGTCACCACTCGTTATCTCCACTACCTCAACCTCAGATCATTTATTACCTGTTGATCACGAGCCACCCAATGAATCGTGGTGTCTGACCACGACTCGTGGGGTCTATCCGTCAGGTGCACTGCTATTCACCTTTCCCCTTTTTAATTTCCTTGGCCATGGCTGACCTGATGAGTTGTGGAGCCTGACCACGACTCATGGTCATGCCCGTGATGACCCCCTCAACAAGTCTTTTAATTCAAGCCCAGTACCTAACCACGAGTCACCTCACGACTCATGGTCCTCCCCATGGGTCACAAAATGACTTGTTCTGTGATCTGGTGCCAGATTTTAAGTTTTTCTCCATTTCAAATCCCGGATCTGATCTTTGGGCTTTCGTGGTATTACACTTCTGGTGTAATGACTTTTGAATCTTGGGATTATTGTTTACTTTTGTTTTTAGAGGATTGTTATCGCTACTGATGATTCATTTCATTTTATTATGAAGTATTATTTCTTTATGAATGTTTGATGTCGGAGTATTTATTGAGAATTATTGGTTCACCCACTAAGGGATCGATGTGGGTGGCAATCACAGTCATTTGGGTCGTGACATTCTTATCTTACCCTTGAAAATAAATCAAACTAAGACAAAGAAGATGCCAATTTTTACATAGATTTTATTCAATTTTAATTATTGATTTCTCTAATATTCATAAGCAAGTTAAAATGATAAGCTGATGATTTACTCCAATATAACTTGAATTAATGATGTCTCATATAGACGGATGAGATCAGTTCTTGCATTTCATTTAAATAAAATTCTTATTATAAGAGCATAGATTGTTCAAATATTTGGATTATTAATATATAAAATAAATTTATGAAATCTTATATCATAAATGAGAGACTCACTGGTCAAAATTATCTTCCCAAGCATACAATGGACGATAAATACAGGTGAAAATGCATATTTTTAAACATAAAGCAATTTATCACATTATTGTATATACTATAGAAGATGATCTCTTATTGGTCAATGAGACACCAAGAATTTTAGCATCTCATATCATCTAATTCTTGTTTTCTCATTGATTCAATTAGAGGTTGTTTTTTCTATGAAAGATCACGAGGTTCATCTAAACTGTGACCGTAAGACTAAATATCAGTTTTTTAAAACTATCGATCTGTTATTGTTAATGATTTCTTAAAATAAATCTTAATTTAACTATTATTTAGGGCTTCTAATTTTATACTATAATTTATTTGTACACTAGAGAAATCTGTCGCGCTTTGCGTGGTTATAAAGTATTACTAAGGTAAAAGTACATTATATATACTTAATTAATTTTTTTCGATCTTTTATATCATATCGAGTTTCCCAAATGAAAAGAGAAAGATAAAAG
>JACEIK010004614.1:8594-46290 GCA_018107945.1 Datura stramonium | reverse complement strand
TATAACAAATCTACAAGCATATATAATTTTTTGAAAGGGAGAATCCAATGGCATAACATGTTTAATACTTTGCCTCCGTCGCCATTACTTTCGCCACCTTCATAGCCGTACTATATTAAAGTTGCGGCGATTTGAGAATTAATGTAGAAATTTTTTTGTCAGTGATCAAACATGTTTGGAACTTGCAAATTATGTTTTATTAATATTTTCAAACTTCTCATCGTTGGGTCATTTGTCTTCTCTTAGAAACCTCTTTCTTGATCTCCTTTTCCTCGGAATCTATCCCTACAAGATATTGTAACTCAGAATCAATCACAAACCTTCACTCTAAAGTTTAAAAAACACATTAAACATTAAATAATACATCAAAATAAAAGAAATATTTACTCTTATCAATATATAAAATAAAATTATATAGGAACATTAATATAACATAATAAAAAAGTTATTCTACTCCTATTGTCGTTTTCCTTATCACTCTTTCATAAAACACAAGAGGATATATGTAGAAACAACAAAATCATAAAAAAAGAAGTAGAGATTACCCTTAAAAATGACATTTAATTCAAACATCAAATAAAAAGTACATGCCAAGAATATAAAAGTTCTAGAGAAAAATAAAGCATAGAGTAGAAATTGAATTCATATTAAAAATTCATGTAAAATTTAAAAGTGTGCAGAAATATCTAAGACAATGAAGCAGAAAAAAAAAGAACACCTATATACCTTGAATTCCACAAGAAATTCTGAAGATCGAAAGTACTCTTGTAATCTTTTTTGATTATAGGTGTCTCGATATATATATATATATATATGAGACAATCTGTTTTTTCAATAGTCTTTGAGCTTAATATATATCTTCTTGAAGAATCATGGTCGTATCTGCATATTAACCTTGAATCCTCAATTCATATGTAAGGTGTCAAAATTTGTAAGTAACATATTATTTGGGGGTTATGAACTTGAAAAGACAAGATTAAAATTAGGAGTTATGAAGATGAGAATGTGTGAGTTAAAGATACAAGATTAACGGACATTATTAGAAAAAAGGTTATGAAAATAAAAAAGTGTGTGTTATGGAGATGACCTTTTAAATGAAAAATACTTTAAAGTAAATTATTGTGAAATGAAGGGGAAAATGTTAAAGAAAAAAGGAGAAAAAAGAAAAATGCAATTGAAGGTCATAGAGAAGTCTCACATTACCTTGGCTATACCTTGCTTTAGTATATATATAGAGATTGTTTGATATTCTCTTTATCCCAACAGAAGAAACACTTTATAGAAGTTGATGCACTACGAATGAAAATTGTAAGAAAATAAATTAAAATCATACATATTACATTCTTACTTAGAATCAATACATGATACTAAAAATTAATTTACTGAATAAAAAGCTTAAAAAATAAAATCATACACGATATTTTTGTATAAAATATTTTCGTAATAAACAATAGAAGATGTTAAGGACACAACAATTGGAGAATAATATGCCAAAAAAGATATAATACAAAGATATATATAGGAAAAAATTAAAATATCAATATGCAGAGGAATTAATTGGGCATTATAACTATTAATAATTAAGTATTCAGAAAAAACGTAAATAAGGACCCTACGCGGGCTTAAACAAAGATTTAATTAAGATTTATTACAAAATTACGTGGGTTAACTCTTGAAAATGAATATTTAATGTATAATGGATTTTTAAATTTAATTAGATAGTAAATTATATAGAAAAAATAATGAAACAATGTCAAAAAGAATAAAAAAAAATACTTAGATTTTTTTTATCAAAGAGACTTATCACATCACTTTTTTTACATAGTTTGAAAAAATATGTATATAGAGAGAGTCTCTCTCTCTCTCTCTATATATATATATATAAGTTATGAAAATAAAGAGCTGTGAATTATAAGAGAAAAAGTCAAAAATTGAGAAAAAGATAAATAAAAAACCTAAACTATACATACATACATACATACATACATATATATATATATATTTCAGAAAATGATCTTTTCATATTTTATATGTTGAAAAATGAATCTTATATGTAAAAATAAATAACATTAAAATATTATCTTTACCATTAAGTAATTACATAAAATGTTAATAGTGAAATTTAAAATCTATATATACATTAAATGAGTAAAAAAAATTAAAAGGACAAAATGCTAAAAAAAAAGATAATTAGGAATGGAAGCTTTAGAAACATGCCACATCAACATGTCCATAATATCGAGAGAGATTAGATGTTGTTTATACATGTGATTATATGTCAATGATAGTATAATATGTGATCTTGAAAAGAATATAAAATTTAGACATACTAAGAATTTCGACTGAAAATATGAACAACAAAATATATATCATCTTCTATCTAACTTAATTTTCACGCACATATAAGATTGTAACGGAAAATCATCAGTTTTATCTATCCGAGAAAAAAAATTCTACATTAGTCATTATTATGTGAGGATTTCTCCTTTGTAAGAATTGAAATAGTTGTTGTCGTTATTTAATTTTTTTTTTGCAATTTCTTTAATTTGAATGATATGTTAAAATAATTTATAAATTTTTTATTTTGACATTTAATAAGATTGAATTTGATTGGTTATTTCTTTCATAGACACCCGATAAAAAAAGCTAATTGGCTAAGTCCATCATTAAATTATTATTTTTTAAACAAAATTCTTGACTCACATTGGCATTTAAAGAATTACAGGCCTTTATTAGTTAGGAGTGCTTTTACATCTTTAATAATTTTTTTTTGAGATTTTACTTACATTTGTTAATTCTACAGAATTTTAGAATCAGGACGTTCCAGTGCACAAAATGTTCGAAATTAATTTTAAAAAATTCATTTAAAAGTAAAAAGGAAACCTGTCATTCAAATTACATTATTGGATTATAAGTTTGTTAAAACATATGTCAATGGTTTGAAATAAATTAATAGAAAAATAATATTTTTGATCATTTTGGTATAAATATATTTCAATTTTGATCCATTTATAACTAAATTAAGAATATTTATCCTTTTAAAAAATCTATCCAAACCTAAGGACACATTTTTCATTTGTTCAAGTACATGTGCTTCTTAAAATTTATTTTAGTAGCAATATCAATTTTGAACTATTTTTATTTTCTAGAGAAAAATATCTAAATAAAAGATCAAGAAAATATGAGTGGATGATTGACACAACCCAAATGAGCGAGTCATGCGGGCACCTACATCGATTTTAGCTCGATAGAAGAATCCCTTTTTACCCCAACATATCAAATAATTTAAATACTCGTAAATTGGCACAACACAAACTATTTTCATAATTAAAACAATTCTTTTCTTTCAAACCACGACTCCCCAAGATCTAGTCTAAATAGGTACGAGAGCTCTAATAGAATACTTGACAACATAAAATGACACAACTTCATCTGTAGGGAAAAATACGGAAGCTGATGTTGAGTACTCCACATCAATCCTGAAACTTCAACCTTCCACAACCTACATAAAAAAAGGTGTAGCAAGGTAGTATCAGTACATCGTACATACCAGTGGGCATCATTGACCGCCTAATATTAGTTTGCATAATGACATATAATTTCACATGCAATCGACTTAATAAATGTAACAACGACTCCAACTTATATTTATAACCCAACAAGTTCATTAACCACATTGGTGATTCTTATAACTCCTCAATGCTCATTTATCTACCTTACTACTTTAGCCCTTTATTTCAACTCTTAATCTGTTTCTTTCATCCCGCTGCATCGGATACTTTGACCGCTACAACGATAATTTGCCTGCTGCAGCGCCATCCTAATTAGTCAGTAGCCCGATTTCACTAATTTTATTCTCTATTATCCGCAATATAGACATTATAGCATGTCTAGTTCATTTACCTTTTCATTATCACTAATTCAAGCCCATTTTCATTAATCAATGTCCTATCATGTGACCCATGAGATTACTCACCCTTTTTAATTCTGTTTTTACAGTTTTGTCTACCTGGTACTAATAAGGTTAATCCAACAATCCCCTAGTAATTCACATCATTGATAACTCAGTTATGTTACCTCTTATGACCTACTAAGGCCACATAAGTTAAGCATTCAATCACAGTACAAGTTAAATAGCTCAAGCACATACAAAGAAAGCATCAAAGAATACTGATGGAGTTAATTCCTCCATGATTAAAGTATATGTACATATTTGTCTCTTTCGAATTATACACCACATCTCTACACCACAATCATGTCATGTAGTACCTTACCTGCACTGTATCATAATATTTACACCAACTGTGTCTCTCACATTACACTCGAATCATATCGGTATGTCTCATATCACACTTGTATACCTGTAGATCTTCGTCATCACAACCGTGTGTATATCATGCCATACCTGCACAATCTATATCTCGTAATCATACCACCGGTGATATGCCGGGCACATGCCTTTGTCACATATCTGTATACATATGCCAGAGGGTCTTATGTTTGCCTTTCTAGTCATGACCTGCAGGGGACTCTAGAAATTCATGTACTGTACACCCAGCCGTATGAACCACTCATCATACACGTCTGTGTACTCATGTCCGTACACCCAGATGTATGAACTTTTAGTCATACCTATCTGTGTACCCACTCATACTGCTCCCCCAGATGCTCACCTCAGACACGAGCCACTTATATCCAAGCATTCACTCAAGGGCTTGATTGTACTAATTTGGTCATCTAGGTCTTCACCTCGGCCACAAGTCTCTCGTTCTCAACATGTAGATGATTTACTTTCCCATATCGCATAACACTTCATTTACTTACTCGATTATCACAGATTTCAATCATTATTTCAAGACACAATTATCACACCCCGAGTCTATACCCTGTACAATACATGGTACTTGAAATCACAAGTAATCCCAAGTCAACCCATGGTCTATCATTACACTGATATTTTGAGTAGAAACTTAACGGAAGCTTTAAAATAATGAAATAAAACATTTATGAAGAAGAACTAAATCATAAAGTTTTAAAACAACTAAAACAAAGCAAAAAATTTGAAACTCTATTTGTGTCTGAAAGCTATCTATCTGATGAGTTGTTGGGACAAGCCCCCATCTAACTCTAAATCTAACTGAAGGAAATGTATTGAAAAGAAATACTCCTCATCCTCGAAAAATGAGGACTCACTACTGATGTAGCTAAAAACTTCTGGGTGGGATCTGCTAATGGAGCTGGAACTGAGAACCTGCAGCTGCATCATAAAACGATACAACAAAAAAGGTATGCGTCAGTACATTGAATATACTGAGTAAGTGAGAGAAATCATAATACGGAGAATAAAACAACTGAACTTTAAAGACATGAAATGACCAACGAAATGCTGAAACTGAAAAAATTGAATATACTGAAATGGTCAAAATGAACCTTTCTGATGGTCAGAGACATTCCCTAAATCTAAGATACTAATTTGAAGTACTGTACTGGAATGATCTGAACTGAGTAGTATGAAACTGTTCTAACTGAGCTAATATAAGGCTGAACTAAACTGACTAGTGGAAAAGTCTATAACCGACATATAACCACGTAAGCTAGACGTAGATTCCGATATATACACCCCACCAGTAGGACCCAATATACCTTGCCAGGGTATAAAGGCATGAACTGAGTGATCGTGGGTCTTGGCCATGAGGCCAATAAAAATAACCTACGGTGACAACGTAGTTCTAGGAACTTGGGTGCGCTGGAACCCCGGTCCACTCGGTGCTAAGTTCTACTTCCACTGGATAGTTCTAGGCTCACTACTAAGTTGATAGCTTGAAATTGGGGCCCAAGACTAAGTCATGAATACCTATTTGGAAGTACTGTGAGAGTCTTATCGAACCAGTTTTTGTAACTGGTGTTCTAAGACTGGTCATATCTGCTTATATGGAAGTGTCATAACCGTCTAAAGAACAAACTGCAATCTGACGCTGGGGTGCTAAGGCTGGTCAGAGCTTCTTATCTGGAAGTATCATGACCGCCTAAAGAACCACTAAAATATGATATTGAGTCTAATACTGATAACTGAGAGGCATCATTGACACCACAAGAATTAACTGTAGTCAAACTAATCAGCTGACATTTCTGGATTATATTGAATATGCCAATAATTGAATGAGACTGGACTAGCAAGCATCTGATTGAAATCTCAACATATTCTAGCAATATGGGAAACCCAAACTGATAGAATCAAGCCACAAGGAAAAACTAGACCAACAGAAAATTCTAGTTTACTGCATTCAAAGCTAGGGCTAAAACCATTCTTACAAGAATGAGTATTAACATGATAACTAGGTAGTGGAAATATAACAAAAATCAACATAGACAATATTTCGCATTCTATAAACGAAGTCTGACATATAATTTATTCACATTAAAAAGTTCAGGGCTAGAACTGATGGAGAAACTAGAGAAGATTTTGGGAACACAAGGGAAGAACTATTCCCTTGTTGAATTCCCACATACCTGTTTATGGAAATCCCTGAGAGAATCTCTTGAAAATTTGAAGAGAATTCGATTGCCCTAGCTTCTGCTCTGAGTCTTTCTAAGAGAATTCTACCTTCTAAATTTTGAGAGGGTGCAAGGAATAAAGTAAAACCATCGGTTACCCCTCTAAATCCCTTGATTAAAACCCAAAATGACGTAGTTTAAAATCTAGGAGTTTAGAAAATTACGTAAAACACCCTAGAAAATTCATAGGAAAAAGGACCCTTCCAGTCCCCACGAGGCACTCCACGAGTCATGAGGTTAGGGATGACTCGTGGTGCCAAGTCGTGATGTGCACTGGAAATTTTCTTCAAATTCAACAGCCTGCCAACGACTAGCTTCACGAGTCATCAGGAGACATAATAACTCGTGATGTCACCCGTTGCCACTAAACCAAGATTTCTCTTCATGGATCACCACGGGGGACACCACGACTCGTAGTGTACCCGACGAGTTGTGGTGATGATGTCACACCCCAAACCCGGGAGGCATGATTGACACCTAGTGCCACCCCTGATATGAGCATATGCAGTGCTCAAATATAAAACAAATGCTAGAACCGATGAGCTTCAACAACACAACAACTATTAAATCAGAATAAGTCGATGGACTATCGCGGAAGCTAACTCACCTGACCAACCGAAAAAATAAATACCATATGCTATCAAGGCCATGCAATGGAAAACAATTATACAACATGGACCACCTGGACTATAACAATGACACTACACCCACAATAAATATCTACGAGCCTCTAAAAAATATAATAGAAATCAACCGTTCGAGATAGGGCCCCAAACTACCCACAACTCAAACGCTGGCAACTTCAAAAGAACTGGAGCACCCCGATTCTGCTGGAACTCCACTCAGCAATTAATAACCTGATCTAATAGCCCAACATCACCTGCAGACATGAATGCAACACCCCGACTAGGGCGTTAGTACAATAATGTATCGAGCATGAAAGGCAGAAACAACTGGAAGACTCAGATTAGAGATCAACAGATATACCAGATATCGTTGAAGGAGAAGTCAACTTAAGTAAACACATAAAACCTACATGGCCCCTATAATCCTAGAAAGTACAAGAAAACATACAAATAGAACCTACTTAGCCCCCATAAGCCCGACACCGACTCTGATACCAACTACTATAACAGCCCAGGCCACCGCTTATAGAAAATTTTCACTTTGGAGCCTTTGCCCCTCACGGTTTTTAAAACACGTCTACAAGGAAAAGGTATCCAAGCACTTCATTCTCCTCCTCAAATGATGTGGGATTTGCCTAAGGCAAGCCTTACACTCACCCCCCCTTGGGACTCAGCGTCCTCACTGAGGTTTGCCCCACCACCGGCCCGGCAGCGGCTCTGATACCAACTATAACAACCCAGGTCACCGCTTGTAGAAATTGTTCGCTTTGGAGCCTTCGCCCCTCACGGTTTTTAAAACGCGTCTACAAGGGAAAGGTATCCAAGCACTTATAAAGCACTCTTTGTTCTCCTCCCCATCCGGTGTGGGATTCACCTAAATCAATGTGGGATTCACCCAAGGCAAGCCTTACAATAGCCTAGGCCACCGCTTGTAGAAATTGTCTGCTTTGGAGCCTTCGCCCCTCACGGTTTTAAAATGCATCTACAAGGGAAAGATATCCAAGCACTTATAAAAGAACTCTTTATTCTCCTCCCAAACCGATGTGGGATTCGCCTAAGGCAAGCCTTAAACTCACCCCCCCTTGGGACTCAGCGTCCTCGCTGAGGTTTGCCCACCATTGGGTTTGCCCCACCACCAGCCTGGCACTGGCTCTGATACCAACTGTAACAGCCCAGGCCACCGCTTGTAGAAATTGTCCGCTTTGGAGCCTCCGGCCCTCACTGTTTTAAAATGAGTCTACAAGGGAAAGGTATCCAAGCACTTATAAATCACTCCTCGTTCTCCTCCTCAACCGATGTGGGATTCGCCTAAACCAATGTGGAATTCTCCTAAGGCAAGCCTTACACTTACCTACGCTGAGGTTCGGGGGGGGGGTGAGTGTAAGGCTTGCCTTAGGCGAATACCACATTAGTTCAGGAGAATCCCACATCAGTTGGGGAGGAGAACAAAGAGTGTTTTATAAGTGTTTGGATACCTTTTCCTTGTAGACGCGTTTTAAAAACCATGAGGGGCGAAGGCTCCAAAGCAGACAATTTCTACAAGTGATGGCCTGGGATGTTATAGATGATTCGTTAGGTACACTGCCCAAATTTTCCAACATTTAGTCAACCCTTGACCACGACTCACGTGATGAATCGTGGTCACACCTATGGTCACTCAATTTTCCAAATTTTCAATCAAGTTCGGACCCTTCCCCACGAGTCACTCCACGACTCGTGGCCTACCCCACAGGTCACAGGATGACTCATTTTGTGACCTGGTGCAGAAAATATTATTTTTTCCATTTCAACTCCCGAGTCTGATCTTAGGGTTTTAAGGGCATTACAATATCTTCCCCTTAGGAACATTCGTCCTTGAATATTGAAAAACATACAAAAAACAGAGAATTGCAATCATTAAACTCAAATACTGATCATGAAAGCTAAAAACTAACGAAATGACTACCTCCGAACTGAACTACATGACTGAACTGAACTCACGAATCATACACACATTCATTAACATGAAAGACACTGGGACACATGGACTGAACATGTAACTGAATAGAGTTTTAGGGAGAAAATTAATACATTAAACTGAAATTGAGATGGAAGGGAATAAATGTGGGTATCTAGCCATCATATCTGCTTCAGCTTCCCACGTATACAAAACTTTGACTGAAGCTACTTCTTTGTTTCTCAGCTTACGAACCTGACCGTCAAGGATCTGGACTAGGACCTCTTTGTAAGAGAGACTATCTTTCACTCCCAAACTGTCTAGTGGAATCACTGAAGTTGGATCGCTGATGCACTTCTTCAATAGTGACACATGGAACACTAGGTGCACAGATGATAACTCTGAAGGTAATTCAAGCTCATAGGCTCCAATTCGCTTTAAAATTTTGTAGGGTCCCACATATCTCGGACAAAGCTTTTCTTTCTTCCAAAATCTCATCACCCCTTTCATGGGTGAAATTTTTAGATAAACCCAGTCATCTACTGCAAACTCTAATTCTCTTCTCCTTACATCTGCATAAGATTTCTGACGGCTTTTTTGCGCTTTTTTCAACCTCTCTCTGATAAGTTGTACCTTCTGCATAGCCTCATGAACTGATTCTGGTCCAATCAGAGTAGCTTCACCAACTTTAAACCATCCAATAGGAGATCTATACCTCCTACCATACAATGCCTCGAACGGGGCCATCTGGATACTAGAGTGGTAGCTTTTATGGTACGCAAACTCGATGAGAGGTAGGTGATCATCCCAACAGCTCTTGAAATTGATCACACACGCTCTCAGCATATCGTCTAAAGTCTGTATAGTCCACTCAGCTTGTCCATCTGTCTGTGGGTGAAAAGCTATGCTGAGCTTGACTTGGGTACCGAGTCCCTTCTGAAAAAATTTCCAGAAATGAGAGGTGAACTGGGTACCTCTATTTGAGATAATAGATAAGGGCACCTGTCACGCCCCGCCTTGGGGGGTATGACTGGCACCTGGTGCCCTAGTAGGACCTGAACTGCTATCTGGTGAGCCTAAGCACATCTGGTGCCTGGCTAGCTTCCGCTCTATCTCTGATTTCTGGAAACAACGGGCTATATAACGGCTGTAAATACAGCCTCCGGCCGACTAGGCCTATAACCATCTGTACATAATTTCAGCTAACCAGAGGACATAACGCAAAGGGAACCTATGCCGGGCCGACAAGGCCACCATGTCTTTGTCTAGTCATACGTGACTCAACATAAGAATACTGTACAACTACGTGACCCGGCAAGGTCACCACTACTATCAGATTATGGCCCCACACGGCCAACACAATCAGACATGCTAAACAACTAAACAAAACGCACGGCCTCACACGACCGGCACAACTAACCACGGGGAGATGTATATATACAATCTGCAAGCCTCTATGAGTACTGATAAAATGGTGGGGACAGGGCCCCGACCTACCCATACTATACAACAAAAGAAATGAACCACACCTCTGAATATCAAGCTCCGGATGACAGGAGCTGGTGAATCTATAAGCTGGCTGGGATCAGGAGGGATCACCTCCTCGTCTATGAGTACCCGCAGGCAAGTAATGCAGCGCCCCAACGGGCGTCAGTACCACTGGTACCGAGTATGCAAAGCAGCTGAACACATCTGAATAATAACAAAATAACTAGCAACTATGAATAGCAGGAAATAACTAAATCTGTAAGAACTGATATAAGCTGAATCAGACTTTTCTCTACTGTGGTAGGGCAGGAGCGTACCTGTCGACGTGGCGACCTGCGTCTAACCATATATACACATATAGAAATACATATATATAGCAAGCAAGAATCAATACCAACCCCCATAAGCCGAATGGTGCCAACCAATCAAACAATCTATACCCCTACCCGGGTCATAAACCATCCAAAAAATAAGTCACTCCACTCGCCTAAAAACTACGAGCACCTCTATTAGCCCACAGGTCTCCGGCTCAGGCTATGGCCTCTGATATAAATAACTGTGTCTGAGTTCGGAGGACTCTTGTACTGTATCTGTAACTGTAACTGTATCTGAAATCTGTTCCCTGGGCGCAAGCGCACAACAGGGTAAACTGTTACTGCTATGCTGATCAGCCTGATATGGGGAAAGCTAATCCCATCTTCGTCCCTTGGGGGCGGCATGCCACTCCTTGGAGTGACGTATACCCACCCGCTCCCGGTGGGAGACACGATTTACCAACCCAGGGGAGGCGAGGACGCTCAAGGGTGCCCTCACGACACAATCAAGTCTCAACAATCAATACACACATATATACAACAAGCATGTTTAAACTGATACTATTTGTATTTAGTTTCTTATTCTGAACTCTTTTTGTGTTATACTGATATTGCTCTATACTGAATCACAGGATCTTTATCTGACTGCATGGATAAACTGTAGCCAAGATACTATCGGCTGTATAGCTATACTGTAGCAAGATATCATCTATCTGTATGGCTATACTGTAGCCAAGATATCATCTGTCTGCCTGATTTACTTTACTAACTTTATTCTGAATATATGTCATAGTGTTCTAAAAACATGCTTGCTAAATACATAGACTTGGCTATACTGAGTCTGAAATGATAACTCGCCATTTGGCGCTGCTTTACTAACTTTTAGACTGAATACGATATAACAACTGTAAAACAGGTTTACTGAACTTGCACAAAACTCAATATTCAACTCGGGAATTCTATTGCAGGTTTATTGTACTATACTAGACTAAAGTTACTAACTTGCTGAAGAAACTGGCTACATACCTTAACCTCCGTTATCCGACTAACGGATGAAGATTGATCAATTACTCAGCTATTTCTCCCAACTGCATTTATATATGTCAATTAGAATTAATACACCAATATTCTGAAAGAAAACGTCATTTCGATATACTTATAGCCAAACTTTGGCTTATCGAGAGACAGTCGAAAACTTGCTATTTCTCGAAAGTCTAGAGGAAGAAATACTCTAGCACAAGGGTAAGGAGTATATTGACACTGATTTGGGCTCCACTTACCTTAGCTCGGTAGCACAGTGGTTGTCAGCTGAATTTAGCGAAATTAAATCCGTAGGAATGCTCCACCGCTGCTAAATACCTCGGTATCTGAGGTTAATTTGAATTTGAACCGCGTTTGATGGCGTATTCGAAAGGAAATTATTAATACTTTACGTCTTCCGCTGTTTTCTCTCGCGGTTTCTGGAAATTATAATGTGTTAATCAAATAAACCGAAGTTGGAGGCTTTATATACTTGAGCCTGGACAGGGCCAACGTGTCACGGAGCCAGCAGCGGAGGGCTCCCCCTCCGTGACACGTTGCCATCGTGGAGGGTTCTTCCGCGATGGTTCGACAGGTTTCTTGTCCGTCTTTTTCGGGCCTTTTTCTAGCATGTGTGGAACTCAAATACTCTTAACCAACATGCGAATAGGCCATCAGTAATCGGAATTTTACGGGGTGTAACAACACCCCATGTAATCTGACCAACTCCTGGATATAAAGCTTGGCATAATCCTCCTAGTTGAGTCTGTCATTTTAACTGGGAGGAAATGTGCTGACTTAGTCATCTGGTCTACTATCACCCAGATTGAGTCATGTTGCCGATGATTCTGAGGTAGACCTGTAATAAAATCCATATTTACTTATTCCCACTTTCATGTGGGTATGCTGATATCTGGAGTCATACCTCCCGGTCTCTGGTGTTCTACTTTGACCTGCTGGCAGTTTGGGCACTTAGCTACGAATTCTGCGATGTCTCTTTACATGCCATTCTACCAGTAAATATCCAGTAAATTACAATACATCTTAGTTACCTGGATGGTTGGGAATATCTCGAACTGTGTGCTTCAACCAGTATCTACTATCTCCAGCTCACCCACATACGATACACATAACCTACTCTGGTAACGGAGTACACCATCTCCTCCTTGGGGAGATAGCCTCCACTTCTTTTCTGAGAACTGCCTCCTTCAGCTTAAGCAGTATGGGATCTTCATCCTACCTTGACTTAATTTCAACTACCAACGAGGAATCTAATCCACTCTACACAACTACTCCGCCCTCAGCTGTATAAACCAACTACACTCCCAACCGAGCTAACCTGTAGATATTCTTTGCCAGTTCCTTTTTGCCCTCTTCAACTTGAGCCACGCTCCCCATATACATCTTGCTTAGGGCATCAGCCACCATATTGGCTTTGTCTGGGTGATACAACACACTTATATCATAGTCCTTCAGTAGCTCCAATCACCTTCTCGACGAAGATATAGATCTTTCTGATTGAGCACATACTGAAGGATCTTGTAATCGTGAATACATCCACGTGAGCCCCGTAAGGTAGTGCCTCCATATTTTCAATGTAAACACCGCCGCCAACTCCAGGTCATGAGTCGGATAGTTCTTCTCATGAACCTTGAGCTGTCTAGAGGCATAAGCTATCACCTTACCTCGCTGCATCAGAACGCAACCAAGACTAGCTCTGGAAGTGCCACAATACACCACGAACCCATCTGTTCCTTCTGGTAAGGTCAAAACTGGATCGGTAGTGAGCTGAGTCTTCAACTCCTGGAAACTCTTCTCACATGCATCCGACCACTAAAATTTTACTTTTTTTTTGAGTCAACTTAGTTAGAGGAGATCAATAGAGGAAAAACCTTCCACAAAATGTTGATAATAACCG
The DNA here is from genome assembly GCA_018107945.1 of Datura stramonium. NCBI lineage: Eukaryota > Viridiplantae > Streptophyta > Magnoliopsida > Solanales > Solanaceae > Datura > Datura stramonium. The sequence goes on along the minus strand of JACEIK010004614.1, from coordinate 32,433 downwards.
GCTAGACCTAAGAAACTTCTGATTTCGGTTCGGGAAAGTAGGTCTGGGCCTGTATTTCACCTTTGCTATTTTTGAGGATCTACCTGAATACATCACCCGAGACCACATGACCAAGAGAAAGTCACAGAGTTCAACCAGAATTCGTATTTACTGAATTTTGCGATAGCGGCGGTCTCGGCGTCTGGCACTATCCTTAGGTGACTAACATGTTCTTCCTCATTTTTGGAGTATAACATAATGTCGTCAATGAACATAATGATGAACATGTCTAGATACTATTTGAAGATAATGTTCATCAGATCCATGAAAGCTGCAGGGCCATTAGTGAGTCCAAGGACATCAACATGAACTCACCAGTGACCATACCGCGTCCTGAAAGCTGTTTTTCGATATGTCACATTCTCTGACTCTTAGCTGATAATACCCCGACCTGAGATCTATCTTAGAGAAACAACTGGCTCTCTAGGCTGATCCGAACAAGTTGTCAATCCTTGGTAGGGGATACCGTTCTTGATTGTGACCTTGTTCAACTGGCGTGAATCGATGCATTAAGGGGTACCGTCTTTCTTTCCCCACGAATAGTATTGAAGCACCCCAAGGAGAGATGCTGGGTCTAATAAAACATTTTATCAAGAAGATCCTTTAGATGCTCCTTCAACTCCTTAAGCTCTGTTGGAGCCATTCTGTAAGGAGGGATGGAGATGGGCTGAGTGTCTGGAAGAAAGGTCTATGCCGAAGTCTATTTCCCTCTAGGAGGGACTCCGATAAGATCTTTGGAAAACACGCCAGGGAACTCGCCCAACAACTGGGACTGACTGGATAGTTAGGGTCTCAGAGCTAGAATCTTTGACCCGAACTAGATGATAAATGCACCTTTTGGCAATTAGCTTTTTGTCCTTATGGTAGGAAATAAACTGACTCTTAGGCGCTGAAATACTGTCCATCCACTCTAAAATTGACTCATTAGGGAACTGAAACCTGACAACCCTATTTTTGCAATCAACTTAGGGATAACCGAAGTGTAACCAATCCATGCCAAGAATGAGGTCAAAGTCAACCATGACTAACTCTACAAGATTGGTTGGAATGACCTTATTTAAAATTGAGACTGGAGCGGTTCTATACACCGACTAGCTTTAGCCCGACTCATAGCGGGGTGGACACAAATTTGGTTACGAGAGGACTTCTAGACTGATATCAAACTGGATAGCTACTGATATGGGGCATATTTATATGCCCAAGTGATACTCAAATGCATCATTTTTGCCTTGTTTATCCAACAATTTTTGTACATTCTCATGTAAATTGTAGGAAAGTGTGAATTTATACTAACCAACATGATTAGCGTTGTTTTGCAGGAAAAACGTACTTTTTATGGAGATAAGATGCATGTTGGGAGGAATCGGAGATGGACTCAGGAGCGAGCAGAGGAAATGCAAGAGCAAAAGAAACAAAGGGCAGGGTGAGGCCAACACCTGCATGCGAGCTGTTCTCAGCAGATATAATTTCAAATTTCGGAGAGCCGCGATCGTGCCGTGGCACGTTGGAATTAATTTCATGGATCTTGACATTCCAGTGAAGGTTCGCGTTTGCAACGTGGCACGCTGGGCATGCTCCGCGTTGCATGATGTGCCACGTTAGGGATAATTACCTGGACGGCTAAATTCGAGCCTCTCCGCGTTTGCACCGTGTCCGCGGTGCTCCGCGAGGCACTCCGTGACACGTTGCTTGTTATTCCGGGAAAAATTCTCACCAGTATAAATAGAACACTTAGGTTCATTTTTAATTATTCTGACTTGGTGGAGCAAGAAATTGGGTTACGAGGCAGTTGAGAGGACAAAAATTCTTAGGGTTTTCTCTATCTCTTTCTTCTTTCTTTCAATTGTTTGTATGATTTACACTCATTTAAAGATGTTTATCCACAAATGGTGGCTAATTACACTTCTTGCTGAGGTTAGGAACAATTGTATTGAAATGTAATTGTTGAACATCTATTTTTTCCATCTTTTCTTTCATGGTTGTTCTATTAATTCTTTTTCTTACTGCATTGATATCTGGCCAATGTTAATGTAAATCCAAAAAGTCTGGTTTCACTCGAGAGAGCACGAAACTGGAAAGTTGTGAATTAATAGGATATGATCTTTTCTTAATTTGGGAAAATTGAGAATTGATTTACCTTCAGGATAGAAATATACCTAAAGGTCATATTAGTCAAGTGTGGAATCGGTTTTGTATGGCTAGAACATGAATTTCTTCTTATCACAGAAATGTGGGTGGAAGGTTCATGATTCTTAAGTTGGGTTAAATACGGGGTTTTAATCCATGAGCGCCAGTTCAAACTAGCAACCGGAGAAAAGATAAACCATGTTGTATCGATAATTAATTTCTTTACATGTTCTTTCTAGCCTCAACATGCTCACATTCATAGTTCAGACTCACTTGTATATTTATTTTAGCTAAGTATAAAATTAGTTCACAAAATATAAAAACTTTGCTTCACTGTTGTCTTCATTTTTAAAGTTGCGGTAAATTGACACTTGGGGTGATTTTGCCCCGTAGTCCCAGTCCCTGTGGGATCGATACTTGGCTTACTTGAGCCACTTACTACTTGTTCGACCACGTGCACTTGCGTGTAGTCATCCAGACAGCCGAACAAGTTTTTGGTGCCATTGCCGGGGACTGGCAATTGGAGAAATTGTAATTTTTCTTAAAGTGTTAGTTTGCTATTTCTTTATTTAAGTGTTGGCAACTTGGTCTTAGCCTGTATTTTGCAGATAACAGATTCTGTTGAACACTGGCAAGAGACAAGAAGTTTGGTGGATCCATCCTTAGAGGCGGAAAGACAATTCCATTATCAACGGAGAGAAGCTCTAGAGAGAAAACTGCAGTTGCCTAGACAAACAATCATGGAGCAACCACAGAATCCACCACTTGTGCGGGAAGTGTTAGTGCCCGAGGAAATGGCAGCGAGGCCGGTTCGCGATGTGGCAATCCCACATGCTAGCAATGCACGTCTAGCATTCGCAAACCTAGGCCAGGAGGGAGGTTCGAGCTTAAACAGAACATGATTAATTGCTACACAAGCGGGCAGTTCACAGGTCTCCCTCACGAGGATCCACAACAACATCTTCAAACCTTTTTGGAGATAAGTGACACCACATCCCATTGGAGTGTCAACAGATTATGTCAGGCTTACATTGTTCCCATTTTCACTTTTGGGAGAAGCCGAAAAGGTGGTTGAAAACTGAACAGACTCTATAACCATGGGATGATCTAGCAAAAGAAGTTCCAAGTCGGTTCTTTCCTTTTGGTAAAATAGCAAGACTTAAGTCAAATTCTAGTTTCAAACAAAGAAGGAGAATGTATCAAGCTTGGGAGAGATTCAAATCGCTGCAGGATTGTCTCATCACCACCAATCCAATGATGTGCTGGTGCACTTTTATTGAGGTTGGAACCCCACACAAAAATCACTGGACTCTGCAGTTGGGGGACAAGCATTAAGAAAGACTTATGATGAGCTGTATACTTTGCTAAATCGTATTTCACAGGGAAACCCAGAAGTGGAATGCACGGACTCTTCAAGGAGGAGCAAGGAAAGCAGCTGGAGTCTTAAGTGGATGGGTTTACAGCTATCGCTGCAGATAGCTGCCTTGCAGAATCAACTCAACACCCACTTCGGCAACATGAGCTTGAATGGAGTCTCAAGCCCCAGCGAATGCGAGTGCAGTAGATTTGGTGTGAAGTGCGGGAGTAATGAACACTCAGCTGAGTGTTGTGGGCATATGCTGACTCAGTGAACTTTGTGTGTGCAAGGTATAATCACCAATAGTATGGTAACAGCTACAACCCAAATTGGTGGAATCATCCGAATTTCTCTTAGGGTAGCAACAACCATGGGCGAGTTCGAGTCAGGGGTGCAAAGGAATCAAGGAGGGCAGCAGAACTATCAGCACAATATAGAAACAACAATGCCCCTCCTCCACCATCACCCAGCGTTTAGGAGATGTTCAAGATGAATGATAGCTAACCAAGCTCAATTGCGGGCTGACTGCTGTTAAATTGGCAGCCGAGGTCAGAATAATCAGTTAGCTACCAAAGTATTTGATGTCGATTTGGGCAGTTCGCTGGAGCCCAAAAACACCAGGCCTAGAGGAGGACTTCCCAGCGACACAGACCCCAACCCCAAGAAGGTGAATGCAGTGACCACAAGGAGTGGTTTTAGCTTAGGAGGTGGAACCAGAAAGACCCCTCCACTTGATCGGGAGCAGCGGCTTGGAGGAGCAAAGTGATGAGAGGGAAGAGCAAGGATGCTGAACCCAGAAAGACCTCCACCCCAGTTCCCTCAACGATTAAAGAGAAAAACAAGGAGGAGGCGTGGTTCAAAAAAGTTCATGGAGGTGCTTAAACAGGTACACATTAACTCTTGTTGATGTTTTGCAGGGAGGCCTAAGTACGCAAAGTACATAAAGGACATCGTGGCGAACAAAGAAGGCTTACTTGAGTATGCCATGATGGCTCTTACGGAGGAGTGCACATCCCGGATAGAATCGATTGCCTACAAAGCTCAAAGACCCTGGGAGCTTTGTTCAACAACAATCAGACGGTATCCGAGCTCACGGATTATGTGATTTGGGAGCGAGCATTAACTGGTACCGACCTCGGTATTCCAAGTTGGAACTAGGGAGTCCTAGACCAACAACGGTGATCTTGCAGCTCGCAGATCGTTCTTGGCAAGACCAGATGGTATTGTGGAGGACGTGCTGGTGCAAGTCGGCTCCCTGATCTTCCGGGCAGATTTTTTGTTCTGGACTTCGAGCCAGACGCTGAAGTCCCATTTATTTTGGGACGTCCTTTCTTGGCTACCGGGAAAGCGTTAAATGATGTAGCTGCAGGGCAGATAACTATGCGGGCAAATGACAAGGATGAGGTATTTGATGTGGATAAAGCCATGAAGCTTCCGGCAATACATGAGGAACTTTCAGAATTAGTGTACTTGATCGGGCAGGAATTGTGGTCAGATTGTTGCCAGATCTCAAGACCCGAGTGGAAAGAGCGTTGATGAACTCCGATCATTTCGGAGATAGAGATGCTTATGAGGTGGTACAAGTGTTGAATGAGCCACAAAGCTATCCTAGGAAGCAAGAATTTCAGCCGTTAATGAGGTCTCTGGAACCTTTGCCGAAACCATCTATTGAAGAAGCACCAAAGCTAGAATTAAAAGCATTACCCCCTCATTTAAAATATGTCTTTTTGGGGGAAGGTGATACTATGCCGGTCATCATTTCATCAGAATTAACAGAGGCACAGGAAAAAGAGGCAGTAGCGGTTCTCAGGAGAAGGAAGAAAGCAATGGGCTGGCAAATGTCCGACATTCAGGGTATTAATCCAGCTTTTTGCACACACAGAATTTTCACAGAGATAGAGCAAAGCCAACTATTCAGCCTCAGCGAGTTAAATCCAGCAATGAAGGATAATTGGAAAGAAATAATTAAATGGCTCGACGGTGTGGTCTATCAATTTCAGACAGTGAATGGGTCAGCCCCGTTCGGTGTGTTCCAAAGAAGGGAGGAATGACCGTGGTCACCAATGAGAAAAATGAGCTGATTCCCACACGAACCGTCACGAGGTTGGCAGATTTGCATGGTTACGGCTAAATGAAGCCCCAAGGAAAGATCACTATCCTATCCCGTTCATTGATCAAATATTGGACAGGTTGGCTGGGCAGGAATACTATTGTTTCCTTGATGGTACTCTGGCTATAACAAATACCCATAGCACCTGAAGATCAGGAAGACTACTTTCACATATCCGTATAGGACATATGCTTAGGCGGATGCATTCGGGTTGTGCAATGCACCCGCCACATTCCAAAAATGCATGATAGCGATCTTTCAAGACATGGTGGAGGATTTCGTCGGGGTATTTATGGATGATTTCTCTGTGTTCGGTAATTCGTATTTGCTACTTGTTTCCAGAATCTTGACAGGGTGTTGGCTCGCTGTGAAGAATCCAATCTTGTACTCAATTGGGAGAAGTGTCATTTCTTAGTCAAGGAGGGTATTGTCCTTGGCCATGGAGTGTCTTGCAAGGGATTGGAAGTCGATCGTGCTAAGATCGAGGTTATTGAGAAGCTACCACCACCTGTGTTGGTAAAGGGTGTTCGCAGTTTTCTCGGGTATGCAGGGTTCTACAGATTGTTCATCAACAACTTCTCCAAAATTTCTAGTCTGATTACTAGAAGGAGGTGAAGTTTGATTTCGATGATGAAGTGTGTCAAAGCATCCGAGGAGTTGAAGCAGAGATTGGTAAAAGCACCCATCCTTATTTCTCCGGACTTGGGCAACCATTTGAACTGATGTGTGATGTGAGCGATGTGGCTGTAGGAGCCGTATTGGGGCAGCAGAAAGAATAGAATCTTTCCTCTATTCACTATGCAAACCAAAACATTGAACACTGCCCAAAGTAATTATACAGTCACAGAAAAGTGCTAGCACTGTTGTTTGCTTTTGATAAATTCAGGTCCTATTTGGTGGGTTCGCGAGTGGTGGTGTATACCGATCGTAGGCGATCCGGTATCTGTTTAACAAAATGGATGCAAAGCCCAGGTTGATCGAGATGGATCTTGTTGCTGCAAGAGTTTGACTTAGAAAGTAAAGAAAGACAGGAGGGGGAGCGAAAATCAAGTGGCAGATCACCTATCGCAATTGGAAAGCCGGTCGCACGTGAAGGAGGTGACAATATCAAAGAGGAGTTCCCGGATGAGCAGCTCTTGGCAGTAGGAGAAGCTGAGGTTCCTTGGTATGCAGACATAGTGAACTTATTGGTGAGTGGAGTCTATCCACCAGAGGCTACGACTCAGCAAAGAAAAAAATTGCGGCATGATTGTCGGCACTTCATTTGGGATGAGCCATATTTGTTTAAACGGGGACCAGATCAGGTTATGAAGGTGCCTCCCGGAGAGCCAGATTGCGAGAGGTTTGAGGAGTTGTCACTCCTCACTATATGGAGAGAGGCACCACGGAGGCGAGGACAGCACACAAGGTACTACAGTCAGGGTTCTTTTGGCCTACACTGTTCAGAGACTCTATGGCATATGTCAAAACTTGTGATAGATGTCAAAGGACAGGCACAATTGGTAGAAGGAAAGAGATGCCGCTGCAAAATGTACTCGAAGTGGAGACTTTTGACGTATGGGGCATAGACTTCATGGGCCCATTCCCACCGTCGTTTGGTAATCGTTACATCTTGGTAGCTGTTGATTATGTATCAAAGTGGGTGGAAGCAATAGTTTGCCCCAGAAATGACAACAAGGTAGTAACAAAGTTTGTGAAAAAACACATTTTCACAAGGTTCGGGACACCCCGAGCCATTATCAGTGATGGAGGAGCTCATTTTGTCAATGCAAGTTTCAAGAAGATGCTGGCTAAGTATGGGGTGCGCCACAAAGTGGCAACAACTTATCATCCCCAAACTAGTGGGCAAGTGGAGGTGTCGAACAGAGAAGTAAAGAAGATTTCAGAAAACGGTGAATGCACAAACGCAGTGATTGGTCAAACAAACTCGACGATGCGTTGTGGGCATACAGGAACTGCTTACCAGACACCAATTGGAACCTCTCAATACCGGTGGTCTATGGGAAAGCCTGTCATCTGCCGGCGGAACTAGAGCACCGAGCTTTCTGGGCTGTGAGGAAATTGAACATGGACCTAGAGCTAGCGGGCAAGAAGAGGCTGATGCAACTCAGTGAACTCGACGAGTTTCGTTGGCATGCTTATGAAAGTGCCAAATATTACAAAGAAAACGAAAGGTGGCACGATAAGCATAGGGTGCATCATCTTCGAGCCTGGACAGAAAGTGCTACACTTCAATTCAAGGTTGAAGCTTTTACCAGGTAAGTTGCGGTCAAAAATGGTCGGGGGCCGTTTGAGGTAGTGAGGATGACCCCGTATGGGGCAGTAGAGTTGTGGCAGGAAGACCGAAGTGCCACGTTCCTGGTAAATGGGCAGCAGTGTAAGCACTATTGGGGTGAGGATGGAAGTCATGAAAAAGTCCATCACCCTAGGGGCAGAAGAGCTTAAATGACTATTCGAGCCATGACGGTAAACCAGACGCTGCACGGGAGGCAGCCCGTGAATTTTTGTTTTATGATTATACAAAAAAATAAAAAATATACATGTGTGTAAATATAAGAGAAAAAAAATACTGTGTTGTGTTTCAAACCTTGTGATTCTGAACAATTTCTTGTTGTAAGATAAATTTCAGGTTGAACGGAGGCGAGAAATGCAAAGAACCGCAAAGGAAAAATCGAGGTAAGAAAAAAATTAAAAGGTGGCAAAACAGTGAGCCCACGCGTTGGCTCCGTGTCACGGAGGAGGTGCTCCGCGTTACCCACGTGACACGTTGAGGTGCTCAATCCGCGTCGGGTCACACCGGGTCACCAGTTGACCCGCGCGAATATCCCTTTTTAACACCAAAATCACCTCATTTTCCCATTTCCCATTTCCCATTCCCCTCCGCGACAAACCCTGAAAAACCCCCTTCCTCAATGTGACACGGACATAGGACCCAAATTTCTTCAACTTTTCTTCGATATCATCGGATTAAAGGTATGTTCTTGAACTCAACCTCAATTCTTGTCGATTTATTTTCGATTTTGAGCATAAGAGGTGAGTATACCTTGCCCCTAAGTAGAAATCGAGCTTAAATTCAATTAAGTTGTTGTTGATTGATGTTCATAGTAGCATTGTGATTATATGAACGAGATAATTACATGTTGGATTGAATTTTGTGCCATTGCTAGCTAGGGTTGGTATGCGAAAGGAAGAAGTTAAATTAACTTTGAAAGAATTTTTGGGTTGTGCATGCTGGGGAGGTGAATTGTGTTTTGCTTAACGTTATTATGCTAAAGGCGGGCGATAAATTTTGGGAGTATAAAGTCGTTGAAATTGCATGAAATTGGCGAATTGCACAGAAATTAGTGAACTGCATAGGTTTGTGGATGAATAGTTGTCATTTTTTTTTCCTTTTTTCATTGCTAAGTGCTGTGGATAAAATTTTGATCGACATTATTAATATTGTGTTAGTGTACAGAAGTCTGAGTAGTACAAATGAATTTACACATGAATTCTCTGAATGCACAAGGGCTGTTGTTTGTGTTTTTGTTTTGTTTTTTTCTTGTTTTTGTAATTAGAAAATAAATATGTTCTTGCCGTAATGCTGAAATTGTGGCTGAAGACTAAGTGTGGGGTGGCCTAGCCTAACCCAACCTTAGTGAAAGCTAATTTTTAATTTGACTGACATTGGGACTGTCTGCTTTATTTGACGGGAACAATGGCAAGCGGAGTACAAGACAAAGGAAAGTGCGCATCTACATCGGGCGCCGGAAGTAAGAGACTCAGACTGGGAACAGCAGTCCAAGCAGCACCAGCGGTTCCACGCAGCCAGGGCCATAATACGAACCCGATGGGTGACAGAGGAAGGAGAAATGGTACGCAAAGAACAAAGGAGACCAAGTACTTCCCGAGGAGCATATGTGCAAGGGACCCATTAGCCTGAGTTCCCCCGCATTGTACACCGGATTGACACTGCCGGACTGCGCTTCATTTTTGAAGGCCCAAGGAGTGCAATCTGCACTTGATTCAGGAGTTCTATGCAAATTGGAACCCGACGCTCCGTAGTCACACCATCAAAATAAGGGGCCAGATTGTCACCCTTGAGCCTCATAACCTAAATGCCATATTGGGGGCGCAGAACACTGACGCCCATGTACTCCAGCTTTCAGCCAGAATATCACTCCACCATATGCGGATATCAGACGCACATTGTGTGGAGCCCGTTTGACAGCACGCTGGAGCAGGCATAAGGAGGCTACCATCGAACATTGCCCTACTCACGGATGAACAGGGAAGCCAGGATCTGGCTGAAGATAGTTTGTTCCTGTTTGATTCCGAGGGTGCACATGACAGATGTCACCCGGGATCGCGTATGCCTGGTGTATGCCCTGATGAAAGGGCTGGAGTTAAATGTGGGGCAGTGATCATATCCGCCATGAAGAGGCATGCATCAAGGGCCAGTGCGAATTTGGCGGTTTGCTGACCACGTTCCTGAGGGGCTTGGATGTGGAGGAAGAGGCCCTGGACTATATCCCACAGATGGAGAGGCATGCCATAGACGTCACAAAGACTAAGGCACCTGACACCACTCACGGGCCAGTTCTTACACTAGCCGAGCGACATGCTCGGGATGATCACTACATGGCCCGCATGTTCGGGATGCAGATGCTCCAGCTGCGCATAGGCGGTAGACCGGCAACAGAGGATGAGCTGTGGCAGCTCGACCTAGATTACCCTTTCGGCGAAAATGCCAGGCTCTATGTCGTGTGGACCTTTTGTAGAGCCCGTGGATGATGATGTCCCTACTGATGAGGGAACACGTCGAGTTTTGGTGAGTCGGAGGAGGACGACGGGGGAGATTCAGACTGGGAGACGAGGCAGCAGCACCTGATGAGAGTGGAATACTTTGATTGATCAGAGGTTTCACCACCCACTTTTGTGTTTTGTTGAATGTATGAACACTGGGGACAGTGTTCGGTTTAAGTGTGGGGTGGGGAGTAGTTAGGTGGTGCTGGTTTCGTCTTGATTGTATGTATATGCATGTTCTGTTGTCGTGTTTGAAAATATTGTGACCCTGTTTTGTGTGTATGTTTCGTATTGTAAATATCTTTGTGAAGCTGTGTGTGCTGTTGAATGTTGTTAGCCAGTGTGTAAATAGTTTTTGTCGAAATTATCGATATTTTTAAAAATTTTCGTTAATTATTTTTATCGATGAGTTTCTCATAGTTTGTTTTCGGTTCTTATACCGAGAAGAGTCCCATTGAACCAAAGTCATAAATAGTGACCGTTTCCCTATGATGGATGGATGACGACCGTCTTAAAGGGAAATGCAGTGATAGGAGTAGCTTTTTATTCTTAATTTTGGTTTGTTTGGTTGTATCCCATGCATGTTGCGACGCTATGGCTATGAAATTCTTGTTGCGTGTTGTACATGATGTTTAGAATGCAAAGGTGATTCTTATGAAAGCATGCAATTTTTGTACATATGTGAGACACTAGGGCCATAGAATTCGATTCGGGGTGATTAAGGCTTAATTTTGAATTCGTGTAATTAGCTGATTAAAGAGTCTGTGATTATGTCTTGAGTTGAGCAAGTGCAATGAGTGTATAGCGAGGTCTCATTTATTTCATGCTATTGTGAAGTGTCTAGAACTTGCCTGGTATGTATACGAAACGAAATGAAGGAAGTGTAGTGTGGGAAAGGATGTAGGTGTTTCTTTGTTTAGCCTAAAGTTTTTTTTTTCTTTTTCATACTCATCTTGAATATTAAATCCTAGTTAGCCCATTGAGGCTTTAGCCTATTATTTTTTTCTTTTGTCAAAGAGTGTAGACAAGCAACCCTTTCTTGTCAGTGTCCGTAAACCTAATCCAAAGCTCTTAAGCGCTCAAAGAAAAAAATAATTTTCCACGAGTGTAAAGGGTGAAATGGTGAAAAGAAAATAAAGAGAGAGGAAAACAGCAAAGTGACGAAAGTAAAGAAAAGAAAAAAAGAGTCAAAAGGTGCACGTGCCAGATTTAAAGAAAATAAAGTGCTGCTTAATCTTTGTTGTTTAGTCTGGTGTGTAGTGTGCTTAAAGAAGTGGGGGAAAACATTAAGAAAGACTTCAAGATTTGGAGGAGGAAGGAAGAACTTATGCCCAGAAGTTGATGGGATGTATTGAAAAAGCGCTTAAGGATGCTAGTTACTATTATTGGTTAGCCCAGTTTATACTAGTTCCCGTAGCTGTTACAACCTGTTAAGTACTACGTGATCTTAAATCATGCATCCTTATATTATTGGAGTAAAACACTAGAGGCAAGCTTATTGGTCATGACACAATGCGTGAATTCTTTTGGGAGGTAGGAAATTGTGTGTGTATATACCCCGGCATGAATTGTTTTAGAGTTCATGTGATTAAAACAGGGGAAACTCTCTTATGTTGTGAGGGCACATGTTTGACGAAAGAATAAATTCGTGTCGGATATCTTGGTCAGCTAATGTGCATGAGTTTGCCGATATGAGAGTCTATTTGTGATGTCTTGGGAGGTCTTGATATGTTTCTTTGTCATTGTAATAATGATACCATGCATGTTTTTCTTGATGATTTGTTATGTATAAATAATCAGTATAACCGTAACTCGGATTGTCGAGCCAAGTAGCCATGTTGGGATGTCAATTGCATAAGGTGTAAGAGTATTGTTCGAGGACGAACAAGATTTTAAGTGTGGGGTAGGTGATCTGGGGCATATTTATATGCCCAAGTGATACTCAAATGCATCGTTTTTGCCTTGTTTATCCAAAAATGTTTGTACATTCTCATGTAAATTGTAGGAAAATGTGAATTTATACTAACCAACATGATTAGCGTTGTTTTGCAGGAAAAATGTACTTTTATGGAGCTAAGATGCATGTTGGGAGGAATCAGAGATGACTCGGGAGCGAGCAAGAGGTGGCCATGAGAAGCAAGAAATAAAGAGCCATAGTCGAGCCGTGACACGCTACCATCGCGGATGCATTCTTTCCGGGATATATAATTTCAAGAATTTCCAGAGAGGGTCACGATTGTGCCGTGGCATGTTAGGTCATTTCATGGATCTTGACATTCCAGTGAAGGTTCACGTTTCCTCCGTGGCGCGCTGGAGCATGCTCGCGTTGCATGCCGTGCCACGTTGGGGACAATTACCTGGACAGCTAAATTCCAGAAGGCCTCGGCGTTTGCACCGTGTGTCACGGAAGCGGTGCTCCGCGATACCTCCGTGACACGTTGCTTGTTATTAGGAAAAATTCTCACCGAGTATAAATAGAACACTTAGGTTCATTTTAATTATTCGACTTGGTGGAGCAAACGTGGGTTACAGGCAGTTGAGAGGACGAAAATTCTTAGGGTTTTCTCTATTCCTTTCTTCTTTCTTTCAATTGTTTGTATGATTTACACTCATTTAAAGATGTTTAATCCACAAATGAGTGGCTAATTACGCTTCTTGCTGAGGTTGGGAACAATTGTATTGAAATGTAATTGTTGAACATCTGTTTTTTCCATCTTTTCTTTCATGGTTGTTCTATTAATTCTTGTTCTTACTGCATTGATATCTGGCCAATGTTATGTAAATCCAAAAGGTCTGGTTTCACTCGAGAGCACAGGAAAACTGGAAAGTTGTGAATTAATAGGATATGATCTTTTCTTAGTTTGGAAAAAGTGAGAATTGATTTACCTTCAGGATAGAAATATACCTGAAGGTCGTATTAGTCAAGTGTGGAATCGGTTTTGTATGGCTAGAACATGAATTTCTTCTTATCACAGAAATGTAGGTGGAAGGTTCATGATTCTTAAGTTGGGTTAAATACGAGAGTTTTAATCCATAGCGCCAAGTTCCGACAGCAATCGGAGAAAAGATAAACCATGTTGTATCGATAATTAATTTCTTTACATGTTCTTTCTAGCCTCAGCATGCTCACATTATAATGTTCAGACTCACTTGTATATTTGTTTTAGCTTAGTATAAAATTAGTTCACAAAATATAAAAACTTTGCTTCACACTGTTGTCTTCATTTTAGAGTTGCAGTAAATTGACACTTGAGGTGATTTTGCCCCGTAGTTCCAGTCCCTGTGGGATCGATACTTGGCTTACTTGAGCCACTTACTACTTGTTCGACCACGTGCACTTGCGTGTAGTCATCCAGACAGCCGAACATCTACATAGGGATTCATGAACAAAAGTGTGACTCCTGGATCTAGTAGGGAATACATGTCTAGATAGAAAAGGGGTAACATACCCGTGACCATATTAGGTGAGCTCTCCTAATCCTGACAAGAGGACAAATCATAAAAACGGTTTTGGTACTGGACGCCATCTTTACCTAAAATGTTGGCCTGCTGAGCTAGTCGGTCTGCTGGAGTTGCTGAAGTAGTGGATTGTGATCTCCCCCATCCTAATAACGGGCATTCTTTGAGCTGATGGACAAGCAGTCCACACCCAAAACAACCCTCTCAGCCCTAAAGACACTCTCCTAGATGGTTCTTTCCACACTTAGGGCAAACTGGGTAGATGTAGGGGTTGCTGGTGCTATGACTCTGGGACTGTGAGCCAGATGCTCCACCCCTCTGATCCTTGTGGGATTGAAAAGTAGGGGCACTGGCTGAAGTGGGTGCTGGAGCCCTCTACTGCTGCTGCTACTGTGGGCGGCTACTACCGCCAGATCTTTGGTGGCCAAAATCTGACTGGCCAATCCTTTCCCGCTTGTTCTCCCACTCTAAGTATTTTAATTTTTCTGCCTCAATTTGTTAGGCATGAACTATGAGGCTAGAGAGATTGAAATCCTAAATAAGCATTATATTCCTGCACTCCTTGAGGACCAGGTTTTATACTCCACTAACAAACTTCAGCATACGAGCCCTTAGCTCGACTACCATCTCTGGAGCATATTTATACAACCTTGTAAACTCTAGTGCATACTCTTCCACCATCCGATTTCCCTATTTCAGATTCATGAATTCAGCAACTTTAGCCTCCCTGAGCTCTGTCTAGAAAGGCTGTAGTGAACTCCTCCTATTCCACCAGTTCTGCTCCCGCTGGTCTCCCCTCCTTCCACTGTTCGTACCAGATCTGGGTAATCCTTTCAACTGGTAGGCAGCCAGGTCGGCATTCTCCGAGGAGCTAACACCTATAATTCGGGTGGTCTTCCTGATCTTATCCATGAACTCCTATGGGTCCTCTCCCACCTTGGATCCATGGAAAGCTGGAGGGTTCATCCGGGTGAAGTCCCGAACTCAGACATCTGTTGTGCACCCATTATTATTGATCGAAACTACCTGCTGGTTCACCTGATTAGTGTCTGTCTGTGCGAGCAACTGGATAGCCTCCCTAAACTCTGCGGAGGACACTGAGTCGTCCTTAGGGGCTGCTGGAGCTGATGGGGAAGGTCGGTGAACGTTACCGACCCTTCTTCCGTTACCACGTCATGAAGTCATGATTTCACTGAAACAAAATAGAGCATGAGTTAGAAGAACGTTTTTGGAATTGAATTCCAACGCACAATAAAGAGTATGAACAAAAGGGAGTTTTCATAATGACGTCTCATAGCCTCCCCATCATAAGTGTGGCGTGCTTCACACCCATGAAGAGGACTCTACTCGATGCGGCTTTTGGACATCCTAGGATATTCTAAACCAATGCTCTGATACCAAGTTTGTCACACCCCAAGTTTATACCCTAGATGAGACACGATACTTGGAGTTACAAGTAACCCCAAGTCAACCCATGGTCTATCATAACACTGGCATTCTGAGTAGAAACATAGAAAAAGCTTTAAAATAATGAAATAAAACGTTTATGAAGAAGAACTAAATCATAAAGTTTTAAAACAACTGAAACAAAGATAAAAATCTGAAACTCTATCTTTATCTACAAGCCATCAATCTGATGAGTTGCCGGGACAAGCCCCCAACTAACTCTAAATATAACTGAAGGAAATATAACTGAAAAGAAATACTTCTCATCCTCGAAAAATGAGGACTTACCACAAACTTCTGGGTGATATTTGCTAACGGAGCTGAGACTGAGAACTTGCAGCTGTATCATAAAATGATACAACATAAAAGGTATGCATTAGTAGCTTGAATGTACTGAGTAAGTGAGAGAAACCATAGCACAGAGAATAAAACAACTGAAATATAAAGACACGCAATGACCAACTGTAATGCTGAAACTAAAAAATCTGAATATACTGAAATGGTCAAAATGATCCTGTCTGATGGTCAGAGACATGCCCTAAATCTGAGATACTAATCTGAAGTACTACTGGACGGATCTGAATTGAGTAGTCTGAAACTGTTATAACTGAGCTAATATGAGACATAACTGAACTGAGTAGTGAGAGAGTCTATAACCGACATATAACCACGTGAGCTAGACGTGGAGTCTGATGTATACACCCCACCGGTAGGACCCAATATACCTTGCCAAGGTAGAACTAAGTGATCACGGGTCTGGGCCATGAGGCCAATAAAAATAACCTATGGTGGCAACATAGTTTTGGGAACCTGGGTGCGCTGGAACCCCGGTCCACTCGGTGCTAAGTCCTACTCCCACTGGATAGTCCTAGGCTGACTACTAAGATGATAGCTTGAAACTGGGGCCCAAGAATAATTCAGGAATACCTATCTGGAAGTACCGTGTGAGTCTTATCGGACCAGATTTTGTAACTGGTGTTCTAAGACTGGTCAGAGCTACTTATCTGGTAGTGTCATAACCGTCTAAAGAATAAACTATAGTTTGAAGCTGGGGTCCTAAGGCTGGTCAGAGCTTCTTATTAGGAAGTGTCATTACCGCCTAAAGAACTAGTAAAATCTGATACCGAGTCTAATACCGATAATTAAGAGACATCAGTGACACCTCAAGAATTAACTATAGTCAAACTAATCAGTTGACATTTCTGGATTATACTGAATATGCCAATAATTGACTGAGACTGGAATAACAAGCATCTGACTAAAATCTCAACATATTCTAGCAATATAAGAAACCCGAACTGATAGAATCAAGCTACAAGGAAAAACTAGAGCAACAGGAAAAATTCTAGTTTACTGTATTCAAAGATAGGGCTAAAACCATCGTTACAAGAATGATTATTAACATGATAACTAGGTAGTGGAAATATAACAGCAATCAACATAGACGATATTCCGTATGCTATAAATGAAGTCTGACGTATAATTTATTCACATTTGAAAGTTCAGTGCTAGAACGGATAGAGAAGATGGAGAATATTTTGGGGACACAAGGAAATAACTATTCCCTTGTTGAATTCCCACATACCTGGTGATGGAAATCCCCGAGAGAATCCCTTGAAAATATGAGGAGAATTTGATTGCCCTAGCTTCTACTCTGAGTCTTTCTGAGAGAATTCTACGTTCTAACTTGAGGGGGTGCGAGGAATGAAGTAAAACCGTCGGTTACCCCTCTAAAATGATTAAAACCCAAAATGATGTATTTTAGAGTCTAAAACTTTAGAAAATTGCGTAAAACACCCTAGGAAATTCGTAAGAAAAAGGACCCTGCTGGTCCCCATGAGGCACTCCACGAGTCGTGAGGTCAGGGACGACTCGTGGTGCTAAGTCATGATGTGAAATGAAAATTTTCTTCAAATTCAACAGCCTGCCAACGACTAACTTCATGAGTCATTAGGATACCTGATGACTCATGACGTCTCCCATTGCCACTGAACCAAGATTTCTCTTCATGGGTCACCACGAGGGACACCACAACCTATGGTATACCCGACGAGTCGTGGTGATGATATGTTAGGTACACTGCTCGAATTTTCCAACTTCCAGTTAACCCTTGACCACGACTCACATGATGACTCGTGGTGTTGACCACGACTCGTGGTCACTCAATTTCCCAAATTTTCAACCAAGTTCGGACCCTTCTCCACGAGTGACTCCACGACTCGTGGCCTACCCCATGGGTCACAGGATGATTCATTCTGTGACCTAGTGCAGAAAATCCCATTTTCTCCATTCAACTTCCGGGTCTGATCTTAGAATTTTTGGGGCATTACAACATATATCACAATTCAAATATCAATAAAATCATATACAAAATAAGAATTAAGCATTACCAGCTATAGCACAATCATAGTCCAGGGCCGTTTCGTAATCAGTTAGTTATTACATCATTCATGTCCAAAAGTTCAACAAGGGGGAGAAAACTAGGCTGCTGACGAGATTAGGATTCGCTGCCGCAGTTTCAGTGTCACTGCAGTGGTACCGTCTAGGCGATACTTCGATAACGCTAAAATTACACTCCTGTAAAAGTATGATGCAGACTTTGTCAATAAAGAAACGGACTAGATTGGGGTCGACCCACAGGAAATATGGTAAAGATATAGAATGCGAGTATTTATGCTTTTAAATATATTATTTCCTAATGAGGGGTTTGGAAATTAACACATAACAGTATTGAAAAGTGATTTGTTATCACGATGATGCAATTAAATAGGGAAGTTTTCCCCATGGATTCATTACTACTTCGGGTTTTACACTTATAATCTATTCTAATACTTGACTTGTAGAACTGATAACATAGGTTCATCCAGATAACTGGTTCGTCCCTATTGGATGACTATACTCAATTACCGGATTAGATCTCTTAAGTGATTTCACTTTAACCATTATCAATTTGTTTCAAATTAACTATTCTGCGACCGCAACTCAAGTTATACAATGAACCATAAAGTTCAAGGTTTTGTTATTATTCTCTTTTCCTAATCTCTACCTCTCTAGATTCAAGCAAATAGAGAATTTGGGCAAGTGCTAATGTTGCGCTCCGTTAAGAAATATTTAAGATGAAGAGAATACAATATAAGCTTTAGCAATGGTTTAGAATCATATTGTGCAAACCCTATTTTGTTAATTCACTATGGTTCCCAAAACCCTAGTTGTGGAAGTTTTAGCTTCTCATGATTGTAAGAGAAGAGTTAGAATTCATAGACAAAAATATAATTATCAACTTACAATGATGATTGAAACAAACCCACTTGATTATTGCAAAAGCTCAATGAAGAATAATTCAAGAACAATGGAATAAATTCCAAGAAAATCTCCACAAAAGTCTATCTTAGTTTAAGAATGTCGAATACTATTCTAATTCTTCCCTCTACTGATCTTTCTCTACAAAAATAACCTATAGAAAAGTATTTATACAAACAATTAAAAGCCTTTCCTAAATTAACAGGGAATCTAATATAACTGTCACCGACTTCACCTACGACTCGTACCATGATTATACGTGTGGTACCTTCTTCTTGTATAATGTGTGGAAACTCTGAATCTGGCTAAGTGTTAGATCTTGGTACGACTCGTACATTGATCCTACGAGTCATACAATCCTATCGTGGTCTGACCATGTAAGTTCTGGAATCCTTTGAATATTCCATGAGTGTCTTGGTATGCCTCGTACCTTCATCATACGACCCGTGATTTCCTTTCGTACCTTGAGACCTGCTATTCCACAATCCGTTTGAACTTTACCACGGCTCCTTGGTACGGGTCGTAGGTAGCCATCATGATCCATAGTTGCTACCTGTATTAGGAGACTACTATGTGCAGCTTTTTCTGAAGTTTTCCATGAATGCGTTGGTACGACTCATACCAAGAGTCATAAGTTGGCATTTTCCTTAGCACACCTTCTGGACTTTTCCACAACTCTCAGTACAGCTCATACCATCAAGGTAAGACTAGTACTAAGACCTATACTTGGCTCATTTTCTGTACTTTTTTGACTTCTTTTGCAGATTTCAACTCCAACACCTTATTTTCCTAAAAACAAAACAAAAGTGCATCATATCCGTATAAACACACCTAAGACCATGCTTATTTTTATAGTTTTAAGTGTCGAAAGTACTGTAAACCCACAACACATCATACTCTGACCAAGTTGTCCACCTAGATTCCCCTTGAATTGTTCTCCGTGATCAACTCACACATTATGCATATACTCTCCTAGTCAATTCCTATCATCAATTTACTTTCCTCCTCAAGTAACAATAACTAATTCACACAAATAATGAACCATATCACCTACGCATATCAAAATTTCACTCATTAATCCATTGATTCTATGAGCGCATGACTATTCTATACCCTTGCCATGATCATAGATAGTCCTTTACTCGGAACCCACATTGGGTAAGCCCCTTACGATTTACTCACAAAGACAGGAATTTAGTGATCTAATTTTAGGACTCTTCATATCCATGAAGGTCATATTATGGTGTTTTAGTCACCTCTCGCTTATTTCTTTCCAATTGCATCTGTCTAGTAGATTCCTACTGATCATACCCTACCTATTAGTAATTAACAAGGCATTTTAGCCTACTCGCCAATGGAACGTCAAACATACACACATATATGATCCGCTAATCAAAGTTTAGAAAGTAAGCAAGCCATAGCCTATTTGGGGGCCAAGCTATCATCGAGAAGCTCCCAACCACGTGCTTGCCTCAGCTTCGGAGTTCTTGTGAAAAATTATCATGACGGAGGGTGAAATCTTGCCCTCCATAGCATCCTTGTTTCTCTCCTTATTTTGAAATCCTACTTTCTGTTTCTGGACATTTTTATTCAGCACTTCTTAAGGTTATAGATTTTTAAATCCTAACCGAAAAAGGATTGCGGAGTTCTGGTCTGTGTAGCTCGCTGCAGCGAGGGCACACTGTTGCAGCAGTTCCGTTCCAATGGAAATAATTCGCCGCAGTGGCCTTCCATCTAGGCCCACCTGATTTTTAACTCTTCCTAAATGAAATCATTCATCACATAATTCCTTAAGTCCGGAGACTTAACCCAGGCTTGTAAATTTTAATTTTACCTATGCTTAGGTCATCAGGGGGTTGTAACGATCGGACGGATCATTACAATGATGTATGTAACAATTTAATTTAGAGATAATTAAGCGTCATTTTGTTTGTACTTAATGGAGATCTAAATCTGAATGGTTCAATTCTTAGATCATTAAATGTATATAATTGAGATTTAAGTACTTATTTGGTCTAAATATGTCTTAATCAATAAGATTTGAAATAAAGTCTTAATATCATTAAGAGGTATGTTTGTAGATAATTTTCACCACCACTTTGTCCACAGCCACCAGTCACCACCATTAACCACCTCTATCATCATAACTACTATCACTATTAGCATCTCTAACCACCAATCAGAATTGTTAACTACATCTATCATCACAACCACTACCATCATTACCATCGCCAACCACCAAACACCAACACCATCAACATGTGTCTTTATTGTGAACCATCATTACCATCGCCAACAATTCCTCTCATCATAACAATCACTAGATATCCACCACTGTTGCCAACCATTACAGTTAGTCGTTACCACACATCTCACCTCCATTATTATATTTATATATTCACTATCATCACTACCGCAACTTCCATAATCGTCACCATCAACTCTATGATTATCACTCACTACTACTGATATGTTGTGGGTTTACAATACTTTCGACGCTTAAAATTGAGGAAATAAGCATGGAAATAGGTGTGATTATATGGATATGAGGAATGTTTACTTTGTTTAAAGAAAATTATGTGTTGGAGTTGAAATGTGAAAAAGAAGGAAAAAATGCAGAAAAAGAGATAATTACAGATCTCAATACGAGCTGTAGCTTCCTGTTATGAGACAAACTGAGAGTCGTGGAAAAGTCCAGACTAAATGTTTGAGGCACAAGGAACAGTATGACTTATTGTATGAGCCGTACCATATTGGTACGAGCTGTACCATAGCAGTTGTGATAAATACAAGAAGATGCTGCATAGGACAAGTCTCCAGATATAGGTAGTAACTACGGATCGTGATATCTACTTAAGACCCATACCAAGGAGCCGTGGTGAACTCCAGAATAATTGAAGAAGGCAGATCTAAATGAACGACTGGAAGTCACGAGTTGTAAGATGAAGGTACGAGTCGTACGATGCCACTCGTGAAAGAAATTAGAGGATGCTAGAAATTGCAAGTTCAAACCATGAACAGATTGTACGACTCGTAGGTTCATTGTACGATTTGTACCAGATTCCAACACTTAAACAAAAATTAGAAGAAGCCAGTCAATGTACCAGTGAAGGTACGACCCGTACAATCATGTTACGGGTCGTAGGTGAAGGCGGTGGTAGTTTTAACAGTTTTTCTATTAATTTAGGAAAATTTTCTGATTATTTGTATAAATACTTTCTAGGTTAATTTTGTTAGTCAGATTTTGAGAGAGACAATTAGAGAGAGACCGATTGTAGAGAATTTAGAGTATTGAAGAACAACTTTTCTTAAGTTGATTCTTCCATTATTCTTGACTTGTTCTTCATTAATTCTTGAAACAATCATCCTTGTAAGTTTTAACTTATGTGAATGTATATGAAAACTTATAATTCTCTTGCAATCACGAAAGACTAAAACCTCCACAACTAGTGTTGTGGGAAACATGATGAATTAACAAACTAGGGTTGCACAAAGTGATTCTAAACCAATGCCAAACATTTGTATTGTATTCTCTTCATCTATAATGTTTCTTAATAGAGCACAACATTAGGACTTGCCCGAATTTTTTACTTGCTTGAACCTAGAGAAGTAGAGACTAGGAAAAAAGAATTACAACAACGCCTTGATCTTTATGGGTCATTGTATGACTTGAGCTGCGGTGGCTGGATAGTTAATTTGAGAAAAATTGATAACAGTTGAAGTGAAATCGCTCATGAGACCTAACCCGGTGATTGGGTATAGTGATCCAATAGGGACGATCTAGTCATTTGAATGAACCCTAGTTATAAAGTTCTACAAGTAAGCATTGTGATAGATCACAAGTGTAAAACTTGAAGTAGTTATGAACCCTTGAGGAACACTTACCCTAGTTAATTGCATAATCTTGATAAACAACAATCAATTCTCAATATTGTCATATAGTTGCTTTTATAAAACCTCCCTTTTTGAAGATAACATAATTAAAAACTTAAATACTAGCATTATTATATATCTTGACCATATTCCCTATGGAATCGACCCAACCTTTGTTGGATTCTTTATTGATGACATCCGCGTCATACTTTTCTAGGGGTGTGATTTGAGCATTATCAACTACCATTGCGATCAATTGCTACTACCAACAACCTTCACCATCACAACGAGAAACACAACTAACCACCACAAACACATCATCAACCACTACATCTTCTTCAGCCATCAATATTAACACCGCCAACTACAAACATTAACTAACAGCACTATCACAATCACCACTATCACGTCACTCACAATAAAACCTACAACCTCCATCATCAAAAGTACCACTAAACCATTACTATGAAACATCACATTTAAAATTACTAGCCATTAACGCTAATGTCACGCCCCGAGCCTACACCCTGGACGTAACACGGTACTTGAAGCCACAAGTGATCCCAAGTCAACCCCTGGTCTATCATACACTAACATTCTGAGTAAACATGCACAACGAAACTTATAAATAACAGCTTTATCAGTTTAGGAAAAACGTAAAAACTAGAAATTTAAGAAGAAATAATATATCTAGAATACAATTCTGAAAGACAAGTCTGGTCTGAAATCCATCTACTAAGGAGTTGCTGGGATAGGTCCCCAGCTAACTCTAAGTATAAACAAACCATAACTAAATGAAATAAATAAACAAGGACCTCGAGTGATGAGGACTCACACTCTGATCTACTGAAGTGGAATGCTTTGAAATCGAAGTAACTATCTGTGCTGAACTTGAGAACCTGCAGCTGTATCTGAAACGATACATCATGAAAAGCATGCGTCAATACTTTGAATGTACTGAGTAAGTGGGAGAAACATACTGAATGCAAATTTTGAACTGAAAATGACACGCCATGACCAACAAGTAAACTGAACTGAAATTCTAATATAATCTGAAGTGGTCAAGACGAACCTGTCTGATGGTCAAGGACATGTCCTAAGTTTGAAACACTGAATCTGAGATACTATACTGAACTGAGCTGCTTATTCTATTATTGGAATGGACTGATTCGTTGGAGAGGCTATAACTGATATATAACCACGTGAGACAGATGTGGAGTCCGATGTACACACCCCTTTGGTAGGACCCAATGGATCTGTCCTCGACCACGACTCGTACCACGAAGTCACGACTCGTGGCCCTGAGTCCGGAGGACTCCTGAATCAACACCCCGGGCGTACCC
>JACEIK010004613.1:55472-73155 GCA_018107945.1 Datura stramonium | reverse complement strand
CTATAAGCCGGGAGGTACAATCAGCACAGAATAACTCGCGCAGGCCCCCATAAGTCATGGTGAGCACATCTCAATCTATATACCCCTACTCAGGTGTCTACAACTCTACTGGTACTGTAGCCAACCTATCGGTCCCCTGGTCTACAACTGGGCCTGCTTGGCCCCTAAACTGTAGCTGTGTCTGAGTCCGGAGAACTGCTGATATCTACACCCCGGGCGTAAACGCTCGGCGGGGGTGTGTATAAGGACAACCACGGCAACATGAGGATATGGATCCCCATCTTCGTCCCTTGCGGATGGCATGCCGCTCTGTAGAGCAACGTATCCTCACCCCTGGTGGGTAAGCGACACAACTATTAACCCTGGGGCGGTCAGGGAAGGCTCCTAATTGAGGGAAACCCCAACCCAGGTGAAATACTAACACATCAATCTATCTGTATAAAGAGAGTATATCTGGCCTTCTTGGCCTCATGCTAGTGCTACTCGCTTTTGGGATAATCTGTATGGCTGTCTGCAGGCACGCCATGTGCCCGTATTTGATAACAGGATCCTGATAGTGATCATGATCTCTAATAATCTGGGATGAATAGGGCGAGGTCTGAAGTGGACTAACAATACTCTGAATGTCCTACTCGTACATCTATAACTCATGAATAACTGTGGGGTTGCGGATAGCTAACAACTTTATTCTTCTAATTAAACAACTATAGAGCTGGACTTGGTCGAACTTGCTTCTACGCGATTGGCACCCTGGTCCTTCGTAGGGAGCTTACCGAACTCCTTAACTTGTGGTTAACACTATACTAGCAGAGTACTACTGACTCCTTAAGCCTCTTCTAAATCCACTCGGATCTATATTACTGTTCTGGACAATTCTCAATCTTATAGGCAATTCCATATAGACTGGCCCTCTCCTGGCACTCTGTACCTAAATATCTTACAAGATCCGACTAGAGTGCTGGCCCATCACCGACTACTGATGTGGACCCCTCCTTGGGGTACCCACAGGTTTATCTGGCCTGCTGGGCATCCTACGTGATAACTGTTAAGTCGACTAGGACTGACAATCACTGACAAGGCTAAAGGGATGGCGGGCAATCACTCAATACACTGGAGAACCCTGGTGTCACTAACTCTAAATATACCTATTTTGTCTCTATTTCTTATTTTGAAACGTGCGATAACGTCAATGACCTCTAGGGATGCTTTCCTTCCAATACAGGCGCCAACTGGTCGTTAGACCACCTAACTGCGCTCATATTGTTTAACCAAGTGATTCAGGCCAATAACTCTTACGAGCTTCTGCAGTCTAGGCCTGGAAACAAACATATAAGTCTACCATCACAATAAACTGAGAACTAAAAGAGTTTCTATAGCGTTCATAACACGAATCACATTTAACCTGTTGCCTTTTAGCGAGGGGTCCTGCAGTATGATCTGTATATGATTTCTAGCAGCTAACCAGAATATATGTAACTGTAATCCCTATTAGCAGTTACTCACAACATGTCTGATATTTATATATGTATATCAATAACAGCTAGTTACAATATATAGAATTACAATCTAATTGTAGCAACCGTCTGCAGCGTCTGAGATCATTATTTCTATTTGAGAACATAATTCGTAACAATGTACGACAAGGATACTTGCCGAGAGTTAAGCCTTACATAACTCGTTCGCCGTTTTTCTAGCTAACTGATGAGTATCTGCTCGTATTCAACTGCCCTTCTCAACTGTAATCATATTAATAGAAGAATAGGGCCAACTTCATTACTGAATTCGAAGAAAACAATAACTTTATATGTTTAAACTGACTCTACTTCAACTTATCGAAAGACGATCAAAAACTCGTAATTTCTCGGGAATCTATAAGGGAGAAATACTTACTTTATGTCTGGGATCATATTAATACTAGTTTGGAGCAATTCCAAAAACTTTGGCTCAGCGGGACGATGATTCGCCGGGTGAATTTCACGAAAATAACTCCGTAGAAATGCTCCCTGCAGCCTTATACTTCGATACTCGAAAGTTAATTTTGATTTGTACGGCGTTTAGCGGGCGTAATCGGATGAAAATTAAATGTTCTCCCTCGTGCTCACCTCTGTTGGTCATGGTTTACTTGAGAAATAACATGAAATCTAAGGGTGAGGCCTATATATACTTGAAACAGCATACAAAGCAACGTGGCACACTAGCCAATGCACTGGTTCTGCTCCGTGCCACGTTGGCGAACACGGAGGAGCAGCTCCGTGCCACTTTGCCCCTATGGGCAGCTTGGTTCGACCTCCTCTCGCGAAATACGACTTGGCACTCGTTCGGCCTTTCTTCGAGCCCTTTCCTCGTACGTATAGCACTCTAAAAATCTCAAACAACATACGAATAAGGCCGACTAAATGCTAGAAACGTACGGGGTGTAACAGTCTGCCCTGAATGCCTCTCAAAATCCTTCTCCGTCTCTATTACTCATGTCAGTGAATCAGTCATAGCAAGAAGAGTATACAAAAATTTCCCTGATTCAATCCTCTAGAAAATCACCAACAGCTGATTTAATAGAGTTAGAGATTACCGACTTTGATTTCATCCTTGGAATAAATTGATTATATTCCTATTATTCCTCGGTCAACTGTAGAACCATAATAGTAAAATTTTGATTTTTAGGTGAACCCGTCTAAGAGTGGAAGGGTAAATCCATTATGTCTATAGGTCATTTTTTCTCTTACCTTAAGGCCAGAATGATGATTTTTCAAGGGTTGTATATATCATCTAGTTCGGGTGAGGATTTCTAAGTCCGAAGCCCCAGATTTCTAGTCAGTCTCAGTCATTTGTGAATTTCTATAAGTGTTCCAAGAGGATATGTCTTGAGTCCCTCTCGAGCGGGAGATCGACTTTGGGATAGACCTCCTTCCAAATATGCAGTCGATATTCATCACTCCTTACAGGATTTCTCCAACTAAGCTTAAAGATTTTAAGGAACGGTTAAAGGACCTTCTAGATAAGGGTTTCATCAGGCCTATTATTTTCCCATGGAGTGCTCCAGTCCTTTTCATGTGTAAGAAAAATGGTTCTTTCAGAATGTTCATCGATTACCGTTAGTTGAACAAAGTCACAATCAAGAATAAATACCTTATTCCCAGGATTGATGACTTATTCGATCAAATTTAGGGCACTAGTTACTTCTTCAAAATAGACCTCAGATCCGGCTACCATCAGCTCGGAGTCAGGGAGTGTGACATTTCAAAAACAACCTTCAGGACTTGGTATGGTCACTACGAATTTGTTGTTATGTGTTTTAGACTAACAAATGCTCCTGCGCCTCTTATGGATTTTATTAATAGGGTATTCATGCAGTACCTAGATATGTTCATCATTTTCTTCATAGATGACATCCTAGCTACACTCAGAGTAAGAAGAAGCATGCTGTTCATTTGAGAATTGTGCTTAAAACTCTTAAGGACATTCAACTATTTGCAAAGTTCAGCAAGTGTGAGGTTTGATTGAAATCAGTTGCATTTCTTGGACATGTTGTCTAGTGAGGGTGTCCAAGTAGACTCTCAAAATATAGAAGCGGTGAAGAACTAGCCTAGACCCATCACTCCCTCAGACATCATAAGCTTTTTAGGTATAACTGGTTATTACAAGAGGTTTGTAGAAGGGTTTTCGTCTATTGCTTCTCCTTTAACCCGTTTGACTCAGTAGAACTTCAAGTTTTAGTGGTCCGATACTTTTGAGAAGGGCTTTCAGGAGTTAAAGATTTGAATCACTTCTACTCCAATTTTGACCCTTCCAGAGGGTATAAATGGTTTTGTAGTATATTGCGATGCCTTAGAGTCGTCCTTGGGTTTGTCGTTGATGCAGTGCATTAAGGTCATTGTCTATGGTTCTAGACAGCTTAAAGTCCATGAAAAAAATTATCCGGCCTATGATCTTGAACTAGCAGAGGTATTTTTTGTCCTAAAGATTTGGAGACATTATTTGTATGGTGTCCATATTGATGTGTTCACTGATCATAAGAGTATTTAGTATGTATTTAGTCAAAAAGACCTAAATCTTTGGCAGAGAATATGACTTGAACTTCTCAAGAATTACGACATGAGCGTTCTTTACCATCCGGGTAAAGCCAATGTTGTGGTTAATTCCCTTAGCAGGTCAACCATGGGTAGTATGACTCATGTTGAAAAGGGAAAGAAAGAGTTGGTTAGAGATGTCCACATGGTTGCCCGTTTAGAGGCTCGCCTTGCAGACTCGACAGGTGGCGGTGTCACTGTACAAAATGATTTAGAATATTCGTTAGTGGCGGAAGTCAAGGAAAAAAAAGATGATAATCCTATTTTGCTAAAGTTCAAGGAAGTTGTCCACAATCAGAAAGTGGAGGTTTCCTCTCAAGGGAAGATGGTATGCTCCAATATCAGGGCTGACTATGTGTTCTAGATGTGGATGACTTGGGACAGCGGATGCTAGGAGAGGCTCAAAACTCTTGGTACTCTATTCACCCAGGTGCCACCAACATGTACCGCGATATATGAGAATTTTAATTGTGGAATGATATGAAGAGAGATATTGCAGAATTCATGGCTAAGTGCACAAATTGCCAGCAGGTTAAGGCAGAGCATCAGAGACCAGGAGGTATGACTTAGGATATCAGTATCCCCACTTGGAAGAAGGAAGTGATAAATATGGACTTCATTACAGGGTTACCTCATATGCGTCGACAACATGATTCTATATGGGTGGTAGTGGACCGAATATATAAGTCAGCCCACTTTTTGCCAGTTAAGACTACAAATTCAGCCGAGAACTATCTAGACTTTATATCTAGGATTTAGTCAGGCTGCACGTAGTTTCTTTGTCCATCATTTCATATAGAGGAATCCAATTCACATCTTAGTTCTAGAAGTCCTTACAGAAGGACCTCGATACCCAAGTAAATCTCAGCGCAACTTTGCACCCACAGACAGATGGTCAGGTAGAGCATACCATTCAGACCTTAGCGGACATGTTGAGTTCTTGTGTGATTGACTTCAAAGGTAATTGGGATGATCACTTCCCTCTCATAGAGTTTGCTTACAAACAATAGTTTTCATTCCAGTATTCAGATGGCTCTTTTTGAGGTTCTTTATGGGCGGAGATGCATATCACCTATTCAATGTTTTAAGGTAGGTTAGGCTTCCTTGATAGGTACATATTCAGTTCATGAGTCTATGGAGAAGGTTTAGCTAATTAAAGAGAGGTTGAAAACCACTCAGAGTCATCAGAAATCCTATACGGATGTGAGAAGAAGAGAGATTGAGTTTAAGGTTGATGACTGAGTGTTTCTGAAGATTTCACCCATGAAAGAGGTGATGAGGTTTGGTAAGAAGGGGAAACTCAGCCCCCGTATATTAGTCCTTATAGGATTCTGAGACGCATTAACAATGTGGCCTATGAGTTGGAGTTGCCTGTAGAGATAGTGTCGGTGCATCCGGTCTTCCATGTGGCTTGATGAAGAAATGCATTGGCGATCCGACTTTGTACGTTTAAAAAGTGTTGTAGTGAAAGATAGTCTCTCTTACAAAATTTTCCAGTTGAGATTCTTGACCGTCAAGTTCATAAGTTGAGAAATAAGGAAGTTGCTTCTGTGAAGATTTTGTGGAGGAATCAGTTGGTTGAGGGAGCTACTTAGGAAGCTGAAGCAGATATGATGGCCAAGTACCCTAATCTTTTCTCTCCTAGTTCAGAACCATCTTGAGGTAAAAGTCTTCTGTTGTAGTACATTTATCAGTTTCATGTCCCGTCAGTTGTTCTTAAAATCCTTGGTATGCATGCATGTCCCATGAATTTAGTTGAGTTTTACTCTTAGTTAAATCAACTATCATGTCAGTAATTCAGATCTCAAAAATTAGTTTCGGGGTTAATAGCCCTTTTCCCTATCAGTCTAGTTTCAGTCTCTATTTGGGGACTAATGATCCCAAGGGAGAGATAATGTAACACGCCAAAAGTCTCTAAGATTAGATCCTAGAAATGAAGCAGAAACCAGCAGAAAATTTGGACTTTTTCCTCAAAACGACTCAAACTATGAGCCATGGTGTGAGTCCACGAGTCGTGGGAAGACTCGTCCTAAGCAGCCTAAACAAGATCCCGCAACTTTTCAAGTTCCTCCCAGAGACCACGAGTCAAGAACACGACTCGTTAGTTGGGACCATGAGTCATCGATGGCACTCGTGGTCACCCCATTAGTGAAGGTCCAGGAAACCATGACTCAGTACATAAGTCGTGTTATATGAGCACGATCGATAGGAATGAGTCATGGTGCCCTAAATCAGTGAAGAGTTCAGTTAAACCCAGACACCACGAGTCAGGTCATGACTCGTGGTAGAAAACAGCGACTCATCCTGACAGTCAGTGGTATAAGTTCCCGCAAGTGTTCAAATCACTCAACAACCCATGAGTCTGCTCCATGAGTCGTTGGTGGATAGCATGACTCGTGGCACCATTCGTTGGGGTTGGAATTGCAGAATTTCGGATAGTTTTTCAGGGGTATTTTCATAACTTTCTATGTTTTTAAGTCCTAAATTACGTCACTTTATATTTTTCAAAAGGGAAATTAAGGGGTTTAGTTGACTAACTTCTCCCATTCCCTCTCATAACACCGACAAACTTCAAAGAATAATACGGTCTCATGCTTTCAAGAAACTAGGGTTCCTCTTCTCCAAACTCTTGGATTCTCAAGCAATAGGCAAGAATTCTTCAGTCCAGATATGTGGGATCATCAATAAGGGTTTTCTCTCACCCTTATGCTCGAAAATCGAGCTTTAGACTATGTTTTAGTATGACTCCTTGAACTCATGATCTCTAGGGCTAAAAACTCTTCGTGCAAAATGTATGGATTTTCATATGTTATTTTTCCCTTATGATTTCCACGTGTATTCTACAATTATGTATGTTAAATTCTTTGAAAAACCTCTATGTACTTTTATACTTAGAATTTGGCATGATTTTCTCAGTTTAAGCATATTTTCGAAATGGATTACAACATTATGATATCATGACTTTAGAATCAGCACAACTTGCATGACTAGTTCAATATTTCAGATTTTTTGGTGAACAACATGATTTTAACTAGTCTATGCAAAAGCTTTTATACCCCAACTATAATTATGAGCATGTATATAATTTTGGAAGTAATATTTAATACCAAGAAGATGCAGGTTCAGATGACCCAAGTCCCAAAACTACGTGCCACCGTAAGATAAGAGTTCCTCACCAGTTGAGAGTGTCTCCCTTGTACAAATGGGCTCATGAGTAAATTCATGTCAGTCATGGTGTATACCCTTAGCAAGGTATGAATATCCTCCTAACCTGAGGTTAGGCTCCATAACCTCACTTGGAGCATGTCAGTTATAAGAACCTCCCATAGATATATATTTCTTTATAGTAGTTGTACATGGCCCATAGTTTCAGTATTTAAACATACTTTATAACTTACAGATACGTTCATCTCTATATGTATGATTTACTTTTGGGTCATTATGAGCCAGCAGCTTATGTTTTTCCCAGACATGTTACTTTTTAATCATGATTTCAGTTCTTTTTAGCATGATTTCCTATTTTATTCATGTTTTACTTATCTTACATACTCAGTAAATTCAAAGTATTAATCGCATACTTCTTGTGCTATATCATTTTATGATATAAGCTCAAGTACTTAGACTCAGCCTCGTAGTTAGACACGTTCTAGTGCCCAATCAGCTATATTGTTGGTGAGTCCTTATCATCCGAGGACAAGAGCTTAAGTATATTTCTTTTATTATTCAGTTTCAGTATTTAGAGCTAGTGAGGGACTTGTCTCTTCTGCTCTTCATTTTAGAGGCTTTTTAGACATAGATAGATATTCATCTTGATCAGTTGTAATTTCACTTTTAGATTTAAACATTTACCCTTAAATTCATATTTATCCAATTATGTGATTGTGTATCGTTTTAGCTTCCGCTCAGTATTTTCAGTATGTGCTTAGTGTCATGCTAGTGTCATGGGTTAGCTTAAGGCCACTTATATGGTTCTAAGTACCGTGTCGCTTCCAGGGTATAGACTTAGCTCGTGACACCTAGCCAGCGAGGCTTTGGCTTGGTTACATAGTTCAGCAATTTTTTTATTGCATAGCCAATATCGTCCCCCTACCCATCGATCCATCATCCTATGAACTACATAGGCCTTCTAGCTTAGAATGAAATTCATGAAAGGTTCGCTGGGGAATACAGTAAGTAGTCTCATACTACTCTGACCATATTGAAAAATAGTCATACACTTGATCATTTCCATATATCTTCATAAAACACCATATGGTCTTCAATTTTCATGGTGTTATCTCATATTAGGAGCAAAACTATTTGAGCTATTTGATGCGTACAACCTGTTTAACATTGGTATAAGAGGTAAGTAATGCATCACCTTAACAACTTTTTTTCCTCTAGAAGCCCACTTAAAACGAGCTCTTAAACAAAACTTACATGATTTTAGATCAACATCATCCTTTTAGTATAACATGCAACCATTTTCACAACAATCGATTCTCATCGACGACAGTCCTAACTTTGACAACAACCTCTTTGCCTTATCAAAATTATCAGCTATCTCTAGATTTGAAAAAATTAATTCATTCATAAGGTCAAACACATAGTCCATTTCCCATTGGGAAATATTCTAATCTGATTTGATACTTAATAACCTAACATAATAGACAATTTGGAGTGCGAACCCCCTCATATAAATGTCGGCTAGCATCTTCCAATTGTTCAAAGAAAATTCTAGATTCTTCATTGGAAGTTTCTTCAACATGGTCACCGAATTCAAAATAAGAATGTCTCTTAAACCATGTCGTTGTTATACCCCGAAAGCCCAAAGATCAGATCCGAGAGTTGAAACATAAAAAACTAGAAAATTGGCATCAGGTCATAGAACGGGTCGTGATGTGACCTATGGGGGCAAACCACGAGTCGTGATATGACTCTTGGTGAGGAGCAGGGTGTTAATTGGATGTTTGGGAGTTAAGGTCCCCACGAACATGACCACAGGTCGTGGTCAGGCCCCACGACTCGTTGGGTCAGTCGTGGGAAGTGATGACTATGAAGGGGAAGGAAGAGGGTAGCGTACCTCACGAAAGGACCCCTCGAGTCATGGTCAGTCACCACGATTCGTGGGATGGGTCGTGGTCAGCAGGATGAAAATTATTTGAAATTAAGGCAGTGCATGTGACGAGTGGTGACCACGAGTTGTGGTCACCTGTAATGATTTGTGATGTATCTCGTGACGAGCCCCAGATGATTGTTAGGCAGTGTACATGATGGATGATGCTACAAGTCGTGGCCTGAAGGGACAACTCGTTAGGTCCTATAAGGGTATTCTCGTTATTTCTATGCTCTAAGGTCCTATACTACGTCGTTTTATGTTACTTCAGAGTGTATTAAGATAGGTTAAGTCATTCTAACCTATTCAAAACCCATGCATGCAAGTTAGAGAGAGTTATAAAGGAGATCAAGCCTTAGCCCTTTCAATTCTTCTCAAGTTCTTCTTAGGCAATCAGGGAAGTGTAAGAATCAACTACAATCAGGTATGTAGGGTTATGAGTGGGTGAATCCTTTCACACCTATGCCCAATCTATCTCAAATCATGAAATTTCCTATGTGAATTCTATGGAGTTTTTACCCAATGCATGAAATTTTGAATTCTCTACATGGGCATGATCTAATTAAGTTACTATTATAGATTTAT
This sequence comes from Datura stramonium, assembly GCA_018107945.1. Taxonomy (NCBI): domain Eukaryota; kingdom Viridiplantae; phylum Streptophyta; class Magnoliopsida; order Solanales; family Solanaceae; genus Datura; species Datura stramonium. The sequence continues at coordinate 63,408 of JACEIK010004613.1, read as the reverse complement.
GAATATGGGAAAGTTTTATGTTGTTTTCCATTAAAATCATGTTTTAAGCTTTTAAAATTAAAATGTCCATCTATGGAAAGATCATGAAAACTAAGGTTTATGATGAATGTTCATGTATGATGAATTATTGATGATGGAAAGCATGTTTTCAAGTTACCCATATTTATAATCATGTTTTCAAGCGAATTGAGTGTTTTCAAGCATGTTAAAGTATTGGTCAATGACCGCATGTTCAAGAATGATTTACGATTTATGATATAGATTTCATGATTGATCGATTTTTAATGTTGGCCGACTAAAGGGATCTTGATTCATGGCTAATCATGTATTCAAATGGGGATTAATGATGTTAACGTTTATTTGGCCATGAATCTCAATGAATGATGTTATTGATTTATACACGAGCCTAATGTGCATATTTTTGGGAGCACTATCTAGCACCGAGTAGCCCGACATTCAAAGGACTACGCCGGTGTCTCATAACTACATGTCATTGTAGGTTTATATCGATACATTACAATGTTAATGATCCCCTCTTTCGTGATATCACATAATGCACGTCCCTTGCCAGCCAGGGACGGCTCTACCCACTTAAGCGAGATAGTTGGGGCATCATGTAAGGCTCCACCATGATGGTGTCAGTTATGACGAGTCCTCCCATTGTTCCGCATGTTTTATGCATTATGATGTTTGTGTTGTTTTGACTCAAGTGATGATTTATAAAGTTTCTCTTATGACTATGATCATGAACAGATTACGAATGATTTGAAAAACCTTGAGCCTTATGTTATCTTATGATATTTATGTTATGAGCATGTTGTCCCACTCTTATGATCTCTTATGAGTTTTTATGTATTTTTAAGGTCTATTTTACTTACCTTGCATACTCACTGAACGAATACTCTATGTTGTATCATTTCATGATATAGGCTCCGATCTTCAGTCCCAGCATCATCATTAGCTCGTCTCAGAGATTAGCATCCAGCTCTTTGGTCAGTCCTCATTTTTTTAGGACCAGATGGTATCATTTATCTTTTCATGTTCAGTTTTCTAGACTTTTCGGGTTAGTTGGGGGTGTTGTCCCATCAACCCATCAAATATGTTAGAAGCTTTCAGACTATGTGTAGAATTCAGTTGTTATGTATGCAGTACGTTATGCTTTCTATGTTATGTCATGTTTATGCTTCTGTTATGCCGTTATGCTAAGTATTCCGCTTTATTGATATTGAGTTAGAAGTATGTTTATGCCATGGGTCGACTTGGAGTCCCTCGGGGCTCCTTGTCCCGTGTTACGATCCGAGTCTACATTCGGGTCATGAAAAACTTGGTATCAGAGCCATAGGTTTGAAGTGTCCTAGGGTGTCTGAAAGTTGCGTTAAGTAGAGTCTTTTTCATGGGTGTGAAGCGCGCCACACTTATGACAAAGAGGCTATGAGATGTTTAGGAAATGTTCCCTTCTTTCATGATTATGTCGTGTGATGAAATGTCCACCTATCCTTCTAACTCATCCTATTCGTGATTGCAAAATCATGGCTCCCTGCAAAGTAAATGGTAGGAGGAATGGAAATGGAGATGGCACGAGAATGGCAGCGGAAATGGGCACCAGCAAGCCCCACCAGTCCAGGAGCACTATGCACCGGAGCCAGTTGCCCATGCTGAATTTAGGGCAGTTATTTAGATGCTCACACAGGCCTTGAATGCTCAGTTCAATCAGCGGGCAGTTGCGTATGTCCTGCAAAATGGCAATGCGGCAGCGGCTCGAGTCAAAGACTTCTTGAGAATGAACCCGTCAGAGTTCCTCGAGTCAAAGGTAGATGAGGACCCTCATGAGTTCATTGATGAGATAGTGAAGATCACCCAAGTCATGGGGGTGAATGGAGTTGAGTGTGCGTATTTGGCCTTATAACAACTAAAAGGGGTCCCACACATCTAGTTTCGACAATGGAAAGATAGTAGGGCTGCTGGAGCAGGCCCTGTTACTTGGGAGGAGTTTCATGTTGCGTTCCTACATCGGTTCTTCCCTCGTGAGATGAGGTAACTGAAGGAAGTCGAGTTCATGAATCTCAAGAAAGGGAGAATGACGGTGGAAGAGTATGCCCTCGAGTTCACTCGCTTATCAAAGTATGCCCCAGACTTAGTGGTTGATCAGAGGGCGCGGGTGAGCAGGTTTGTTCATGGCGTTGTGGGTTATTTGGACAAAGATTGCAGGACCGCTATGCTCCACCAGGATATGGATTTCCCTCAGATAGTCTTGTACGCCCATCAAATGGAGGTGACTCATGTGAGGGAGAGAGAGGCCAAAAGAGCCCGGATAGATAGCTATGGGTTTACTCATCGGAGATCCAGCAGTGGTCACCACCCTCAGTTTTAGCAGAGTCACTAGCTCCAACACCATCATCAGCTAGTATTCCATCCAGACCCAGGGGTGATCAGAGGAGCAAGGCCTCAGGTTCGAGGGACCAGAGGGGCACGCAGGTAGAGCGCACCTTTCCAGCCTACGGAAAGTGCGGCAAGAGTCATGCCGGGGAGTGCTTGCTCAGCTCAGATATTTATTTTGGGTGCGGTAGATCCGGCCATATGCGCCGAGCATATTCATTTGCTTGACAAGATGATGATAGAGGCTGTGCACAAACTACCAAGTCAGCAGCATCTTCGGCACGTTTAGCTCCATAGGGGGGCATCAACTAGTGGGGGTGGAAGACAGCGCCAAATATATACTATGCCCTCGCCTCATGTCAAGAGCAGGAGACTTCATCGGATATGGTTACTGGTATATTACGAGTGTTTCAACTTGATGCTTATGCTATGTTAGATACAGGGGCTAAATTGTCTTTTGTGACAACTTATATTGCTAGTAGGTTTGGAGTCAGTCCCGAAACTCTGTCAGAACCATTCTCAGTCTCTACTCTCGTTGGTGATTCAGTTGTAGCTAGGCGGGTGTATAGAAGTTGCCCGATCACAGTATTGCATAAAGTCACCTCCACAGACCTTGTAGAGTTATCCATGAATGACTTTGATATTATTCTCGACATGGATTGATTGTATGTGTTTTATGCTTCTGTTAATTGTAGAACCCGTGCAGTGGAGTTTCACTTTCCGAGTGAGTCAGTCTTGGAATGGAAGGGTAGTTCAACCGTGCCTGTAGGTCATTTTATTTACTATATTAAGGCCAGGAAGATGATTTCCAAGGGTATTGTGCATCATCTAGTTAGGGTTAAGGGTGTTGAGTCCGAGACCCCGACTACCCAATCAGTTCCGGTAGTGTGTAAGTACCCCGAAGTATTCCTTGATAATTTATCGGGTGTTCCTTTCGAGAGGAAAATTGATTTTGGTATTGACCTTCTTCCCGACACATAGCCTATATCTATTCCTCCCTATAGAATGGCTCCAACTGAGCTAAAAGAGTTGATGGAGCAGTTGAAGGTTCTCTTGGATAAGGGTTTCATCAGACCAAGCAAGTCTCCATGGGGTGCACCAGTTTTATTTGTCAGAAAGAAGGGTGGTTCCCTTCGGATGTGCATTAACTATCAGCAATTGAACAAGGTTACCATCAAGAACAGGTACCCTTTACCCAAAATTGATGATTTTTTTTATCAGCTTCAGGGTGTAAAGTGCTTTCCGAAGATAGATCTCATATTCGGGGTATCATCAGCTTAGAGTTCAGGAGAGAGATATAATGAAGACAACCTTCACGACGTGGTATGGTCATTATGAGTTTGTAGTTATGTCTTTTGGACAAACAAATTCTCCTGCAGCTTTAATGGACTTGATGAACAGGGTGTTCAACCCATACCTGGACATGTTCGTGATTGTGTTTATTGATGACATCTTGATATACTCTCGGAGTGAGGAGGAGCATGTTGCTCATTTGAGAGTGGTGCTACAGACTCTCAAGGATCGCTAATTATATGCTAAATTCAGCACATGTGAGTTTTGGTTAAACTCTGTAGCATTTTTGGGCCATGTGGTATCAAGTGAGGGGTATAAAGGTGGACTCTCAGAAAATAGAAGCGGTGAAGAATTGGCCTAGACCGGTGAATCCTTCAGATATTCGAAGCTTTACTATTAGAGATTTGTTGAAGGTTTCTACTTCTATTGCAGCACCCTTGACCAAATTGACCCAAAAGAAGGTGAAATTCCAATGGTCGGAGGCTTATGAGAGGAGCTTTCAGGAGTTGAAGGCTCGACTTACTTTAGCGCCGGTGTTGACCCTACCCGAGGGTACCGATGGATTCGTGGTGTATTGTGATGCTTCAAGGATTGTACTTGGGTGTGTATTGATGCAGCACGGAAAAGTTATAGCATATACCTCCAGACAGATAAAAGTTCATGAGAAGAATTACCCGACCCATGATCTTGAATTCGTCCCGGTGGTATTCGCCTTGAAGATATGGAGACATTATTTGTACGAGGTCCATGTGGATGTGTTTATGGATCATAAGAGTTTACAATATGTGTTTACCCAGAAGGATCTCAATCTTCAGCAAAGGAGGTGGTTGGAGCTACTCAAGGACTACGGCATGAGTGTGCTTTACCATCCAAGCAAGGCAAATGTGATAGCAGACCCACTTAGTTTACTCTCCATGGAAAGTATGTCCCATATGGATGAGGGGAAGAAGGAGCTGGTGAAAGATGTGCATCAATTTGCAAGGTTGGTAGTTTGGTTGGTTGACTCAGTCGATGGCAGTGTTATAGTTCAGAATGGATAAGAATCTTCCTTGGTGACATATGTAAAAGCCAGAAAAGACGAAGACCCTATTTTGGTAAAGTTAAAGAAAGTTGTTCAAACTCTGAAGGTAGAGATCTTCTCCAAAGGGGGAGATGGTGTGCTTCGATACTAGGGTCGCTTATGTGTTCCAGATGTGAATGATTTGAGGAGTCAGATGTTGCACGAGGCTCATGGATCGAGGTATTCTATCCATCCAGGTGACACCAAGATGTATCGTGATTTATAGGAATTCTATTGGTGGAATGGCATGAATAAGGACATTGCGGAATTCGTAGCTAAGTGCCCAAACTGCCAGCAAGTGAAGGTCGAGCATTAGAGACCGGAAGGTGTGCTTCAGGACATCAATATTCCTACTTGAAAGTGGGAAGAAATCAATATGGAATTCATCATAGGGTTGCCTTGCACTCGACAGCAATATGACTCCATTTGGACTGTGGTAGACAGGTTGACCAAGGCCACTCATTTTCTACCGGTCAAAACCATGGATTTGGCGAAGGATTATTCCAAACTATATATCTTGGAGCTAGTTCGATTGCATGGAGTTCCTTTGTCCATCATATCAAACAGAGGTACCTAGTTTACCTCTCAATTTTAGAGGTCATTTCAAAAAGGACTTGGTACTCAGGTTCATCTCAGCACAACATTTCATGCGCAAACGGATGGTCAAGTGGAGTGGACGGTTTAGACTCTCGAGGACATGTTGAGATAATGTGTGATTGACTTCAAAGGTAGCTGGTATGATCATTTTCCTCTTATCAAATTTGCATACGATAACAGCTACCATTCCAGTATTCAGATGGCTCCGTTTGAGGCTCTCTATAGGCATAGATGTAGGTCGCCTATTGGTTGGTTCGAAGTTGGTGTAGCGGTAATGATAGGACTAGATTTTGTCCATGAGGGTATGGAGAAGGTTTATCTCATACTGGACAGGTTGAAAACCGCTCAAAGTCGCTAAAATTCCTATACCGATGTGAGAAGGAGAGAATTGGAGTTCGAAGTGGATGATTGGGTATTTCTAAAGGTATCTCCCGTGAAAGGAGTGATGAGGTTTGGAAAGAAAGGAAAACTAATCCCTTATTATGTTGGCTCCTACCAAATTGCGAAACGGATTGGCAAGGTGGCATATGAATTGGAGTTGCCCTCAGAATTAGCTTCCATTCGTCCTGTTTTTCACGTATCGCTCTTGAAGAAGTGTTTAGGAGATCCCGCTATGGTGGTTCCGGTGGAGAGTATGGGAGTGAGGGACAACCTCAATTATGAGAAAACTCCGATTGAAATATTGGATCATTAGGTTTGTAGGCTAAGGAACAAGGAAGTAGCTTCAGTCAAAGTCTTATGGAGGAATCAGCATGTTGAAGGAGCTATGTGGGAAGCCGAAGCAGACATGATGGCTAGATACCCGCATTTATTCTCTACCGACTCAGTTCCAGCATGAGGTATCAGTTTTTGCCCAAAAACTCTATTTAGTTTTCAAGTTCAGTTCATGTGCCCAAGTTTCATTTATGTATGTGGATGTATGCATGATTCGTGAATTCGGTTTAGCTATGTGGTTTAAATCAGAGATAGTTATTTCGACAATTTCAGCTTAAATGATGAGTATTTGCATATGATGATTTCATTTCTTTGCTTTTCTGTATGTTTTCCAACATTCGAGGACGAATGTTCCCAAGGGGAAGATATTGTTATAACCCGGAAGCCCAAAGATAAGACCCAGGAGTTGAAACGGAGAAAACTAGAAAATTAGAATCAGGTCACAGAACGGATCGTGATGTGACCCGTGGGGGCAGACCACAAGTACTGATGTGACTCGTGGTGAGAAGCAGGGTGTTAATTGGATGTTTAGGAGTTAAGGTCCCCACGGACATGTCCACAAGTCGTGGTCAGGCCCCACGACTCGTTGGGTCAGGCGTGGGAAGTGATGACTGTGAAGGGGAAGGAAGAGGGAAGTGTATCTCATGGAAGGACCCCACGAGTCGTGGCCAGTCACCACGATTCGTGGAATGGGTCATGGTCAGCAGGATGAAAATTATTTGGAATTAAGGCAGTGCATGTGACGAGTTGTGGTCACCTGTAACGATTCGTGATGTCTCTCGTGACGAGTCATTGCCCGTCCTGACGAGTCGTTAGGTCACCGTTAGGGTCACCTGAAATTTATTTCCTGCGAATTAGTGAGGGCCTTCTCGTAATTTCCTACGCTCCTAAGATCTAAACTAAATCGTTTTGAGGTTGGGACAGGGTCTTACAAGGTGAAATCATCCATGATAAGCCTCATTTTGATACTTGTAAGAGTAGAGAGGGAAGAGGAAAGGGATTCAAGTGTCTTCTTCAAGTTCTTCAAGATTCCACCTAGGGCTTTTCAAAGGAGTTAAGAATCAAGTAATTTCAGGTATGTGGGGTATTGAATGGATAGTTTAGTCCCTACCCATGCCCATGTTCTCCCTAATTCTATGCTAACAGCTATCAATTTTTGATAGGTCATAACCAAATGCATGTTTCCTCAAAAACCAATATGAACGTGTTAAAGTATGTCTAAAATCTTGGTGTGAATTGTTGGGTTGTTTTCACTTATTTTCTTCAATACTTGATGATTTAATTCCTAAAAGAACATCTACCCTAAATCATGGGGTTTTTAGTGAAATTCATGATTTTGCTGATTTCTAAAGCATGATATGAACCTTTGAATTTTAAGCATGTTTTCAATTACTCATGTTATTATGATCATGTTATCCTTAAATTTAAGCATTTCAAGTATGATTGAAATTATGGGCAATTGCCACATGTTGCTTATGAGTCATGAACTATGGCCGAACCAAGGGCTCCCATTTCCATGGCTAGTATAACAAATTCTCAAGCATGTTATGATTATCATGATTTAACTAGCCATGCATGTCATGTATGAATTTTATGAGCATGTTGTATGTTTTGGGAGTAGTACTTCACATCAAGTAGGTTCTGACGACTCTTTTTCACATCGAGCGCGTCCGCAAGTTTACGGGTCGTGCAAGTAATATAGTAGATCTTTTTAAGAATCGGATTGTCGAACCCACAGGGACTGGACCCATTCCGCTAACTATCCATTTCTAGTGTGATCTTAAATACCTACAGTTTTGGTGATAGACATTTTCGATTGAGGTTAATTAAGTCTAATTTTGGGTCAACGAAATATTCTTAAATTACTCTAGGAGCAACATAGAGTTAAAACCAGAT
>JACEIK010004613.1:14217-30702 GCA_018107945.1 Datura stramonium | reverse complement strand
TTCCAGAAACCTGAGATAGAGATAGCCAGGCACCAGATGTGCCTAGGCCCACCAGTTAGCAGTCCAGGTCCTACTAGGGCACCAGGTGCCAGTCATACCCACAGGGCGGGGCGTGACAAATAGGTACCCTTTACCCCGGACTGATGACCTATTTGACCAGCTTCAGGGTGCCAAATGTTTCTCCAAGATAGACCTCAGGTTCGGGTATCACCACCTCAGGGTTCGGGAGAGCGACATCCCGAATACTGCTTTCAGGACCCGGTATGGCCATTATGAATTCGTTGTTATGTCTTTTGGACTAACCAATGCCCCTGCAGCTTTTATGGATCTGATGAACAGGGTATTCAAGGAATATCTGGACATGTTCGTGATTGTGTTCATGACCACATATTAATATACTCTAGGAGAGAGGAGGAGCATGCCGCACACTTGAGGGTATCACTCCAGACCCTCAAGGATAATCGGCTATACGCCAAGTTCAGCAAATGTGAGTTCTGGAAGAATTTCGTTGTTACACCCTGTAAGTTTCCAATGTTTAGATGGCCTATTCGTACGTTGGTTAAGAGTTTTAGAGTATAATACGTACGAGAAAGGGGCCCGGAAAAAGGTCGGACGAGCATGAAGTCGAGGATGCGCGGGAGGAGGCCGAGCCAGCTGCCCAAAGGGGCAGCGTGGCATGGACCATGTCCTCCGCGATGGGCTCCGTGGCGCGCCCTCAAATTGGCGCGGCAGGGTCCGTGCCATGAACCCCTATCCACTCCCTCAAGTATATATATGTTTCACCCTTTAATTTCATTTCATTTCCCGTATTCATATTTGACCAGCAGAGGTAAAGTACGAAGAAAGTAAATAAATTTCCTCCGTTTATGCTACAAAATGCTTCCCGAAGTCAAATAAACTTTGGGTATTGAAGTATAAGGCTGCAGGGAGCATTACTACGGAGTTAGTTTCGTGAAATTCGCCCGGCAAATCGTAACCCTGATGAGCTAAAGTTGTTGGAATTGCTCCAAACTAGTGTCAATACGATCATAGGCTTAAAGTAAGCATTTCTCCCTTCTGTATTCTCGATAAATTATGAGTTTCGACTGTGTTCCGTCAAGTTGAAAATATAGTTAATATTTCTATGTAAAGTTATCGTTTTTCATCGAATTTAGTAATGGAATTAGCCTCATTCCTCTAATAATATGATTGCATTTTAGAAGAGAAGTTGAATACGAGCTGAAGCTCGCCAGTTAATCAGTAATCGGCAAACGAGGTATGTTAAGTCAGTTTCTTTCGGCAAGTTAGTTTTCTTAGCATGATAACTCAGTTGAGTCCAAGTAAGAGCACCAGAAGCATGCCTATTATGATTGGTTGTTTTTATTAGCTGAAACTCATATTCTATGTTTAGTTTGGGATGGATTATGCCTATATAGCCTCATGACCGACCCCGGGGTTATTAGTTGTGTCGACGCCCACCATGGGTGAGATGACATCGCTCTACGGAGCGGTATGCCATCTGATAGGGGAAGATGGGGTCCCAGGTCCTCATATGTTGTGGTTGTCTTTATACACCCCCGTCGAGCCTAGTGCCTGGGGTGCAGATATCAGGAGTCGACCGGACTCAGACACAGTTACAATTAGGGGCCGAGCAGGCTCAGTTGCAGACCCAGTAGATTGGTGGTATGTCTATAGCTATTAGTTGACCAAGTGTGACTGTTGATAGGGGTATATAGACTGTGGTGTACTCACAAGGGTTATTGGGGGGCCCAGGTCGGTTATTCTATGCTGGTTGTACCTTCCGGCTTATGGGGGCCAGGTAAGATTCTTGTTTGCTTTAGTTATTAATAAGGTTAGATAGTAAGAAGTTTTATTACTCAGGTATGATCTTTATCCCCCCCCCCCTTTATTTCAGTTATCTTCAGTTCTCTCTCCTTATTTCAGTGATTTACAGTTATCGTCTTACATATTCAGTACACATTGTACTAACACCCTTTCTGGGGTACTGCATTACTTGCCTGCAGGTACAAATAGACGAGGAGCAGGTCCCTCGTAGCTTTCAGCCAGCATCACCAGGGCAGTAGCTCCTTTCTTCCGGAGCTTGTAGATAGAAGGTTTACTTCTTTTTGATTTTACAGTTCATGGGTAGGCCGAGGCCCTATCCCGACCATCATATTACTCCTAGAGGCTTGTAAATTGTTTCTATTTCCCTGTGGTTAGCTGTTATTGGCCGTGTGGGGCCCATATGTGTTTTAGTTTACGTGTTGTCCATGTGGGGCCTTGTTTAGCTGGTAGATTAGCGGCCTTGTCGGCCGTAGTTTAGCTTAGTACTGGATTTACTTTACAGTCATAACTAGACATCATGGTGACCTTATCGGCCCGCATAGGATTCCCTGTTCTTGCTTGTTTCTTGCTAGCTAGTTTTCTTTTACAGGTGGCTATAAGGCCTTGTCGGCCGGAGGTTGTATTTACAACCGAGATATAGCCCATTGTTTTCTTGAATTGGGGAGTAAGCCTGCACCAGAAGTGCTTAGGCTCAGTTAGCTCAGTCAGTTCAAATCCTAGTAAGGCATCAGGTGCCAGTCATGCCTCCCAAGGTGGGGCGTGACAAACTTGGTATCAGAGCAGGTTGTATCCCAGGGAGTCTGCAAGACGTGCTAAGTAGAGTCTTGTCTATAGATGTGTTGTGCACCACATTCTATAGGCAGGAGGTTGTAAGGCATGATAGGATGGTTACTCTTTCTTTTTATCTAGTGGTGCTATAGAGTTGTACAGTATAGGTTTGATTCCCTAAGCTTACCATATTCTTTTATCTACAGAGAAATGGCAGACCCGCGACACCCCACGACTGGTAGGAAATTTGATGTTGCAGTAGGGGAAGGCACTAGCAGGGTGCCTCAGTCAGAGTCAGGCCGATCTGAGGGAGATAGGGAAGCTTCATCTCGATCTCCCCAACACTCTCCACTATGTCAGGAGCCGCTCAGAGCGGCAAATGCGACGGCACCGCCTCCAGTAATCTCTATACTGGTGCCATCGGATCAGGACGTTAAGAGTGTTGTTGTTATGTTAGCTCAAATGATGGCTGCACAACATCAGCTAGTAACGCCCGTGGTCACAGAGTCCTCAGGAGGACCTGGTAGTTCGAGGGTCCGGGAGTTTCTCGCATTGAGTCCCCCGCAGTTCATAGGGACAGACCAGGAGGAGGACCCTCAGGATTTCTTGGATCATATGCAGCGGATTTTTAGGGTAATGCATGCTACACCTGCAGAGTCGGTGGAGTTAGCAGTATTCCGACTTCGGGACATCATAGTACTATGGTACGAGAGTTGGGAGATGTCCCGAGGGAGAGGTGTTTCCCCTCCGACTTGGCCCAGCTTCTCAGAGGCTTTTCTGGACCACTACCTACCACGAGAAATTTGACAGGCCTGGGTTGATTGTTCCTACATCTAGAGCAGGGGTTGATGAGTGTCCGAGAGTATGCTATAAGGTTCAATTCCTTGGCTCAATATGCACCAGCTTTTGGGATACCATGTCGGCTAGGGTGCATCAATTTATTACGGGGCTGAATCCAGAAGGTGTGGAGACCTGTATTACGGCTACTCTGTGAGAGGACATAGATATTGCCTGTGTTCAGGATTTTTCTCAGAATATTGAAGGGACCAAACAGTGGCAATGGGAGATAAGGAGGGCAGATCAGAAGCAGCGCCGCAAGGCCAGACCTAGTGACATGCAGGCGGAGTCCCAGGGTGCACCCAGGCCTCGATTTCAGGAAGACCACCCAGATCCCCACCCCACAATAGCAGCAGGGGAGTGGATCTAGTCTTCGGGGGCAGTCAGGGCCCAGCGAGAGCTCGCGATCAACAGGTTCACAGCAGCAGAGAGGAGTGGAGCAGAGTAGATTCACCGTGCCGCTTTGCCCTATTTGAAGTCGACGTCACTTGGGGGCATGCAGGTATGGTTCCACAACATGTTATACCTATGGACAGGAGGTTCATCAGATGAGGGATTGTCCAGCCAGGGGTCAGAGTGATCAGGACCAACAGGTTAGATCTTCAGTAGGATCACGTGCCCCAGCATCTCCAACAGGGCGTAGGCCCTCAGCTCCAGCCCGCAGAGGCTGAGGCAGATTAGGGGCATCTAGCTCAGGTATCGGTCCAGATCGCATTATGCTTTACCGGGACGACAGGAGTCAGAGTCGTCGCTGGATGTGGTGATAGGTATGTTGGGAATTTTCTCTCATTCTGTTTATGTACTGATAGATCCAGGATCCACCTTTTCTTATGTTACCCCATTAGTGGCTCGAAAGTTCGGTATTACGCCAGAATCGCTTCAGTGACCTTTCTCAGTGTCCACACTCGTCGCTGACTCTATTATAGCCAAGAGGGTCTACCGGGGATGCACAGTAGAGGTTGTTGGTCGTCAGACTTTAGCAGACTTTATAGAACTAGAAATGATTGATTTTGATGCAATTATGGGTATGGATTGACTGGCACCATGCTATGCCAATGTTGAATGTTGGACCAAGACTGTCTAATTCCACTTTTTAGGGGAGGTTGAACAGGAGTGGAAAGGTAGTGCAGCCATGCCAAAAGGTAGGTTTATTTCCTATCTTCGGGCGAGGAAATTGATAACAAAAGGGTGTATTTATCATATTATCAAAGTTCAGGATGTCCAAGTAGAATCTCCAACTCTTCAGTCCATTCCAGTAGCCAATGAATTTTTAGATGTATTCCCGGATGAGCTACCTGGCATTACCCCAAAACGGGAAATCGACTTTGCAATTGATTTATTACCAGGTACTCAACCCATATCTATTCCTCCGTACCGAATGGCTCTTGCTGAGCTCAGAGAATTGAAGGAACAATTGAAAGATCTGTTAGATAAGGGCTTCATCAGGCCAAGTACTTCACTATGGGGAGCACTAGTTCTGTTTGTGAGAAAGAAGGATAGCTCCCTCCATATGTGTATAGATTACAAGCAGCTGAATAAAGTCACTATCAAGAATAAGTACCCTCTTCCTAGAATAGACGACTTGTTTGACCAGTTGCAGGGGGCAAAGTATTTCTCAAAAATTGACTTAAGGTCAGGGTACCATCAAGTTCGTGTTCGTGAGAGGGATATTCCAAAAACCGCTTTCAGGACCAGGTATGGACACTTTGAATTTCTAATCATGTCTTTTGGACTAACGAATGCTCCCGCAGTGTTCATGGACTTGATGAACAGCATCTTCAGGTCGTATATGGACCTATTTGTGATAGTATTTATTGATGATATTCTGGTATATTCCCGCTCAGAGGCAGATCACCGGGATCACCTACGAACAGTGCTCCAAACTCTCAGGGATCGCCAACTGTATGTGAAGTTTTCTAAATGTGAATTTTGGCTGAATTCAATGACCTTTTGGGCCACATTGTGTCAGATGCTGGTATACAGGTAGATTCACAAAAGATCGAGGCTGTAAAAATATGGCCTAGACCTACCACTCCGACTGAGGTACATAGTTTCCTAGGGTTAGCCAGGTACTACAGGAGGTTTGTGGAAGGATTTTCTACCTTAGCAGCGCCTCTGACCAAGTTAACTCAGAAAGCAACTAAATTTCACTGGACTAAAGCATGTGAACAGAGCTTTCAGGAGGTTGAAAAATAGACTGACCTCAGCACCAGTATTAGCCTTGCCAGAAGGATCAAAGGGTTATGCAGTAGCGATGCTTCAGGCGTCGGGTTAGGATGTGTTCTGATGCAGCATGGTAAAGTAACTGCTTACGCTTCCAGGCAGCTGAAGAAGCATGAAAAGAACTATCCCACCCATTACCTAGAATTAACCGCGGTGATTCATGCCTTGAAAATATGGAGGCACTATCTGTATGGCGTTCATGTAGATATCTTCACTGATCACAAAAGCCTTCAGTACATTTTCACACATAAAAAGTTGAATCTACGGCATCGTCGTTGGTTAGAGCTGTTGAAAGACTACGATGTGAATATTTTGTATCACCCAGGGAAAGCAAATGTTGTAGCAGATGCCCTCAGCCATAAATACATGGGGAGTTTAGTACACCTGAATCTAGGACAACGGGAACTAGCCCAAGAATTGCATCAGTTAGCCAGTTTTGTCATCCGTATAGTAGATTCGGGAGACAGTGCAGCAGTAATTCAGAATACGGCAGTATCTTCGTTGGTTGTGGATGTGAAAGAATGAAAATATGAAGACCCTAACCTAGTTCAGTTCAGAGGTAAGGTTCAGCAAGGGGAAGTTACAGATTTCCAGGTAACCGAAGACGAAGTTTTGAGATATAGGGATAGCCTTTGTGGTCCAAACGCAGCAGGACTTCACAGCAAATTATGGGCGAGGTGCATTATTCACGTTACTCTCTTCATCTGGGTTCAACAAAGATGTATCATGATATAAAAGAAAATTACCGGTGGCTGGGAATGAAAAAAGAAATAGCAGAATTTGTGGCTCAATACCTAATTGCCAACAGGTGAAAGCCGAACATCAGAAACCCGGCGGACTGACACAAGAGATGGCAGTGCCTATGTGGAAATGGGAGGCAATTAATATGGATTTTGTGATAGGGTTACCTCGTACCAGGCGTAAATTTGATTCCATTGGGTGATTGTTGACAGGTTGACGAAATTAGCTCACTTTCTGCCAGTTAGGACCACTTTCTCAGCTGAGGATTATGCCGAGCTTTATATAAAGGATATAGTCAGATTACATGGCATCCCAGTATCTATCATTTCTAACAGGGGAGCATAATTTACAGCTAGGTTCTGGCAGTCCTTCCATGGAGGTTTGGGAACCCAGGTTAATCTGAGTACGGCATTCCACCCTTAGATAGAGGGGCAGGCAAAACGTACAATTCAGACACTCGAGGATATGTTACGGGCGTGTGCGCTGGATTGTAGAGGCAGTTCGGATGAACATTTATCCCTTATTGAGTTTTCCTACAGTAACAGTTACCATTCAGCGATTATGATGGCGCCTTATGAGGCTTTATATGGGAAAAAATGTAGGTCCCCAGTTGGTTGGTTCGAGGTTGGAGAGACAGGGTTAATTGGGCCGGATATAATTCACCAGTCAGAAGAGAAAGTAAAGCTTATTAGAGAAATTCTACTGACAGCTCAGAGCCTCCAGAAATCTTACGTTGATATGTGGCGTAGAAACCTGGAGTTCAGTGTAGGTGACTAGGTATTTCTAAATATCTCGCCAATGTAGGGCATAATGAGGTTTAGAAAAAAGGGTAAGCTCAGCCTGAGGTTTATTGGGCCATATCGAATACTCCGAAGAATAGGCCAGGTGGCATACGAGCTAGATTTGCCTTTAGAGTTGGAATCCGTTCGTCCAGTCTTCCCTGTGTCAAAGTGCATAGGGAATCCATCCCAAATTGTGCCAGTTGAGGATGTCTAGGTTACTGAGGAATTAATCTATGAAGAGATTCCAGTAGCTATATTAAATCGGCAGGTTCCCAGGTTGAGGACTAAGGATGTTGCTTTTGTTAAGGTACTGTGGAGAAACAAGAATAGAGAGGAAATGACTTGGGAAGCTGAGGACGACATGAAATCCAGATATCCTCATTTGTTCCAGACTTAGCCAGGCTATGAAGTTAAGGTACATTTACGATTCAATTTGTTCTGTTATGTGTGTTACATGTACTGCTCAGCTAGATGCAATGTTGTTGAGAACCAGTTGCTATAGTGTTATGTGAAATACCTGTATTGGACTTTTCTGTGTTTCAGAATTTTTGGATAGTTCATATTACAGGGGATATTCTGCCGAAATTTTTCCAAAATGAGTAGTTATAAAAGTTAAGACGCCTGTAAGCTAAAGTTAACATTCGAGGACGAACGTTCCTAAGGGGGGAGGATGTTACACCCCATAAGTTTCTAATGTTTAGATGTCCTATTTGTACGTTGGTTAAGAGTTTTAGAGTACAATACGTACGAGAAAGGGGCCCGGAAAAGGTCGGACGAGCACAGAGTCGGGGCCGCGGGGGAGGAGGCCTGGCCAGCAGCCCAAAAGGGCAGCGTGGCACGGACCATGTCCTCCGCGATGGGCTTCGTGGCACGCCCTCAAGTTGGCACGACAGGGTCCATGCCACGGACCACTGTCCACTGCCTCAAGTATATATATGTTTCACCCTTTAATTTCATTTCATTTCCCATATTCATATTCGACCAAAAGAGGTAAAGTACGAAGAAAGTAAATAAATTTCCTCCGTTTATGCTACAAAATGCTTCCCGAAGTCAAATTAACTTCGGGTATTGAAGTATAAGGCTGCAGGGAGCATTACTACGGAGTTAGTTTCGTGAAATTCGCCCGGAAAATCATAACCCTGACGAGCTAAAGTTGTTAGAATTGCTCCAAACTAGTGTCAATACGATCATAGGCTTAAAGTAAGCATTTCTCCCTTCCGTATTCTCGATAAATTATGAGTTTTCGACCGTGTTCCGTCAAGTTGAAATATAGTTAATATTTTTATGTAAAGTTATCGTTTTTCATCGAATTTAGTAATGGAATTAGCCTCATTCCTCTAATAATATGATTGCAATTTAGAAGAGAAGTTGAATACGAGCTGAAGCTCGCCAGTTAATTAGTAATCGGCAAACGAGGTATGTTAAGTCAGTTTCTTTCGGCAAGTTAGTTTTCTTAGCATGATAACTCAGTTGAGTCCCAGTAAGAGAACCAGAAGCATGCCTATTATGATTGGTTGTTGTTATTAGCTGAAACTCGTATTCCATGTTTAGTTTGGGATGGATTATGCCTGTATAGCATTCATGACCAACCCTAGGGTTATTAGTTGTGTTGACGCCCGCCAGGGGCGAGATGACGTCTCTCTACGGAGCGGTATGCCGTCCAACAGGGACGAAGATGGGGTCTTAGGTCCTCGTATGTCGTGGTTGGATTTACACACCCCCGTCGAGCCTGGTGCCCAGGGTGCAGATATCAGGAGTCCACCGGACTCAGACACAGTTACAGTCAGGGGCTGAGCAGGCTCAGTTGCAGACCCAGGGGATTGGTAGGATGGCTATAGCTATTAGTTGACCCAGTGTGATGTGGATAGGGATATATAGATTGAGGTGTACTCACCAGGGCTTATGGGGGCCTCAAGTGGGTTATGTTGTGCTGATTGTACCTTCCGGCTTATGGGGGTCAGGTAAGGTTCTTGTTTGCTTTAGTTATTAATAAAGTGAGATAGTAAGAAGTTCTATTACTTAGGTATGATCTCTACCCCCTTTATTTCAGTTATCTTCAATTCTATCTCCTTATTTTAGTCATTTATAGTAATCGCATTACATATTCAGTGCACATTGTACTGACGCCCTTTCTGGGGTGCTGCATTACTTGCCTGCAGGTACAGATAGACGAGGAGCAGGTCCCTCGTAGCTTTCAGCCAGCATCACCAGGGCAGTAGCTCCTTTCATTTGGAGCTTATAGATAGAATATTTACTTCTTTTTGATTTTACAGTTCATGAGTAGGTCGGGGCCCTGTCTCGACCGTCATATTACTCCTAGAGGCTTGTAGATTGTTTCTATTTCCCTGTGATTAGCTGTTATTGACCGTGTGGGACCCATAAGTGTTTTAATTTACGTGTTGGTTGTGTAGGGCCTTGTTTAGCTGGAAGATTAGCGGCCTTGTTGGCCATAGTTTAGCTTAGTACTGGATTTACTTTACAGTCATAACTAGACATCATAGTGGCCTTGTCGGCCCGCATAGGATTCCCTGTTCTTGCTTGTTTCTAGCTAGCTATTTTCTTTTACAGGTGGATATAAGGCGTTGTCGGCTTGAGGTTGTATTTACAACCGAGATATAGCCCATTGTTTTCTTGAATTAGGGAATAAGCCTGCACCAGAAGTGCTTAGGCTTAGTCAGCTCAGTCAGTTCAGATCCTAGTAGGGCACCAGGTTCCAGTCATGCCTCCCAAAGTGGGGCGTGACATCCGTTGCATTCTTGGGACATGTAGTATCAAGCGAAGGTATAAGGGTGGACTCCCAGAAAATAGAGGTGATAAAGAACTGACCCAGACCGGTAAACCCTTCGGAGATCAGGAGCTTTTTGGGCTTAGCGGGTTACTATCGGAGGTTCGTAGAAGGTTTCTCATCCCTTGCAGCCCCACTGACCAAATTGACTCAAAAAAAGGTGAAGTTCCAATGGTCGGAGGCTTGTGCTAAGAGCTTCCAAGAATTGAAGGCCAGACTCACTTTAGCACCGGTGTTGACTTTATCGGAGGGCTCCGATGGTTTTGTCGTATACTGTGATGCTTCAAGAGTCGAACTGGAATGTGTATTGATGTAGCACGGGAAGGTCGTGGAATATGCTTCTAGACAGCTGAAAATTCACGAGAAGAATTACCCGACCCATGATCTTGAGTTGGCTGCGGTGGTGTTTGCTTTGAAGATGTGGCGACACTATTTGTATGGGGTTCATGTAGATGTATTCACTAACCACAAAATCTTATAATATGTGTTCACGCAGAAGGATCTCAATCTTCGGCAATGAAGGTGGTTGGAGCTACTTAAGGACTATGACATGAGTGTCCTTTACCACCCGGGTAAGGCCAACGTGGCAGCGTATGCCCTTAGTAGACTCTCTATGGAGAGTGTTTCACATGTGAGTGAAGACAATAGGGAGCTAGTATAGGAGGTGCATCGCACGGTTGGGAGTTAGATTAGTTGGTTCGACCAATGGTGGGGTACTAGTCTAGAACGGGTCAGAATCATCCTTGGTAGCGGAGGTGAAGGCTAAATAAGATGAAGATCTGACATTGGTAAAGTTGAAAGAAGTTGTTCAAAGTCAGAAAGTAGATGTCTTCTCCAAAGGGGGAGATGGTGTGCTTCGGTACCAGGGTCGCTTATGTGTTCTGAACGTGAGGGATTTGAGTAGTCGAATGTTGCATGAGGCTCAAAGATCCAAATATTCTATCCATCCAGGTGCCACCAAAATGTATCATGCCTTGCGGGAAATCTACTGGTGGAATGGCATGAAGAGAGATATTGCAGAATTCGTAGCCAAGTGCCCGAATTGCTAACAAGTGAAAGTCGAGCATCAGAGACCGGCGAGTATACTTCACGATATCAGCATTCCTACCTAGAAGTGGGAAGAAATCAACATGGACTTCATAACCGGCTTTCCCCGCACTCGTAGGCAGTATGACTCCATTTGGGTAGTGGTCGATAGGTTGACCAAGGTTGCTCATTTCTTACCGATCAAAACCACCGATTCGGCAGAAGATTATGCTAAGTTATATGTCCAAGAGCTGGTTAGATTGCATGGAGTGCCCTTGTCCATTATATCAGATAGAGGCACCTAGTTCATTTCTCAGTTCTGGAGATCTTTTCAAAAGGGACTTGGTAGCTAGGTCAAGCTCAGCATGACATTTCATCCACAAACAGATGGTCAGGCGGAGCGGACTATCTAGACTCTTGAGGACATGTTGAGAGCTTGTGTTATTGACTTCAAGGGTAGTCGGGACGAGCATTTACCTCTTATTTGAGTTTGCCTACAACAACAACTATCACTCCAGCATCCAAATGGCACCGTTCGAGGCTCTCTACGGGCGAAGGTGTAGATTACCCATTGGTTGGTTTGAATTCGGTGAGACTTCGTTAGTGGGTCCAAATTCAGTCCATGAGGCTATGGATAAAGTTCAGTTGATAAGAGAAAGGCTGAAAATGGCTCAAAGTTGCCAAAAGTCTTATGCGGTTGTAAGAAGAAGAGAGCTTGAGTTCGAGGTCGATGATTGGGTGTTTCTGAAGGTATCTCCCATGAAGGGAGTAATGAGATTCGAAAAGAAAGGGAAACTTAGCCCCGCTTTATTGGCCCATGCCAGATTGTGAGACGAGTGGGTAAAGTAGCCTATGAGTTAGAGTTACCTTCAGAGTTAGCTTCAGTTCATTCCATATTTCACATACCGCTCTTGAAAAAGTTCTTGGGAGATCCAGCTCTAGTGGTTCCGGTGGAAATTGTAGGTGTGAAGGATAGCCTCAGTTATGAGAAAATTCCTGTTGCAATCATGTATTGTCAGGTTCGAAGACTGAGGAATAAGGAAGTAGTTTCAGTAAAGGTGTTATGGAGAAATCAGCATGTCGAGCGAGCTATGTGGGAAGCTGAAGCAGATATGATAGCTAAATACCCCCATTTGTTCCCTATCGGCTTAGTTTTAATTTGAGGTATCAATTTTTGCCCTAAAACTATATTCAGATTTTCGTGTTTCGTTCATGTGTGCAAGTTTGTTTTATGATATGATATATGTATGTGATGTCTGAATTCAGTCCAGCTATGTAATTCTTTTCGAGGGTAGTCGTTCCGCTAGTTTTTGGCATAAATGATCAGTATTTGCATATGGTGATTGTTTGATTCTTTGTTTTCTGTATGTTTCTAACATTCAAGGATGAATGTTTCCAAGGGGGAGATATTATTATACCTCGGGAACCCAAGGATCAGACCCGGAAGTCAAATAGGGAAAAATCTAGAAAATGTTGCAGCAATACAGAATAAGCCGTTAGACGACTCGTGAGGAGATACCACGAGTCATCAGGTGGCTCGTGGGAAGGTCGGACTGAGCTGTAGAGTTGAGGTTCCCACGGGCATGGGAACAACTCATGGTCAGCTACCACAAGTCGTTAGGTCTCCCGTGGGGTGAGGTTAAGGGTTACCTGGGAGGTTTGACCAGTGTACCTAACGGATGGGACCCCATGAGTCATGGCCATTCCCAACGACTCGTGAGGTGAGCCGTGATCAAACCCATGGAATTTTAGTGGAGATGAGGCAGTGTGCTTGATGAAAGGGCGTAATGAGTCGTGGTCACTGGGGGGGAGAATCGTTAGGTCCCCCGTTGCGAGCCCAGTCGACCTAGTATCCAGTGTACTTGACGGGCGATGCGAAGAGTCATTGCCCGTCCTGACGAGTCGTCAGATCACCCGTTAGGGTCACCTGGAAGTTATTTTCTATGAATTAGTGAGGGCCTTCTCGTAATTTCCTGCGCTTCTAAGACCTAAACTATGTCGTTTTGAGGTCAGGACAAGGTCTTTTAAGGGGAAATCATTCATGATAAACCTCATTTTGATACATGTAAGATTAGAGAGGGAAGAGGAAAGGGATTCAAGTGTGTTCTTCAAGTTCTTCAAGATTCCACCTAGGGCTTTTCAAAGGAGTTAAGAATCAAGTAATTCCGGGTATGTGGAATTTTGAATGGGTAGTTTAGCCCCTACCCATGCCCAAGTTCTCCCTAATTCTATGTTAAAAGCTATCAATTTTTGATGGGTCATAACCCAAATGCATGTTTTCTCAAAAACCAATATGAACATGTTGAAGTATGTCTAAAATCATGGGTGTGAATTGTTGGGCTGTTTTCACTTATTCTCTTCAATACTTGATGATTTAATTCCTAAAAGCACATGTATCATGGGGTTTTTAGTGAAATTCATGATTTTGGTGATTTCTAAAGCATGATATGAACCTTTGAATTTTAAGCATGTTTTCAATTACTCATGTTATTATGATCATGTTTTCCTTAAATTTAAGCATTTCAAGTATGATTGAAATTATGGGCAATGCCCACATGTCGCTTATGATTCATGAACTATGATTTTGGCCGAACCAAGGGCCGCCATTTCCATGGATAGTATCACGAATTCTCAAGCATGTTATGATTATCATGATTTAACTATCCATGCATGTCATGTATGAATTTTATGAGCACGTTGCATGTTTTGGAAGTAGTACTTAACACTGAGTAGGTTCGGGACCAAGGCTACACCCCGAATCTCAAAATTACATGCCACCGTAAGTTATGTTTGGGACCGCCTCAGTGTTTGTCCTCTATTCCCTATGGGTTCTTCATGAGTGCTATCACGCCTTTCATGGTTCATACCCATGGCAAGGTATGGACGGCCTCCCGACTAGGCTTACAGGTCGGGCTCCATGTGTGCTCGTATGGGGTATGTCAGTTATAGAAATCTCCCACTGTTCCTCATTGTTGTAATGCATGTATGATTATGTTCTTTTGGATCAAGTTATGTTTTATGAACTATTTTCCCTCATGTTATGACTATGATAGGTTTACGAATATTTTTGAAAATCTTGAGCCTTACAATATACTTGTGATTTCAGTTTTTATGATCATGACGTCCCCACTCCTATAACTTTCATGATTTTAAGCATTGTCTTGCATATCTTACATACTCAGTACCTTCCAACTACTGACCCACATATTTTGAGGATTCGATTCACGGGTTCAGCATCGTACCTAGCTTGCGCTCAGTTCTGCTCTCAGCTTCTAGTGGTGAGTCCTCTTGATTCGAGGGCTTCTTGTATGGACTTTATTTACCTTTTGTTTCCAGAATGTTGAGGTTAGTTGGGGTCTTGTCCCTTCAACCCGTCTATTGGATCTTGTATTGTTGTTTCTTACACCTCTTGTTACGATTTTCATCTAGTGCATGATTATTAAGTTAAGCTTTCCACCTTATGTGAATGGATTAGATATATGCTCATGTCATGGGTTGACTTGGAGTATTTGGGGCTCCTTGTCCCGTGTCTACGATCCGGGTGTACTATCCGGTCGTGAAATAAAGGACCCTTGATTCATGGCTTATCATGTATTCAAATGGGGATCAATGATGTTAATGTTTATTTGGCCATGAATCTCAATGAATGATGTTATTGATTTACACACGAGCCTAATGTGAATGTTTTGGGAGCAGTGTCCAGCACCGAGTAGCCCAGCGTTCAAAGGACTACGCCGGTGTCTCATAACTACGTGCCACCGTAGGTTTATATTGATACATTACAATGTTAATGATCCCCTCTTTCGTGATATCACATAATGCACGTCCCTTGCCTGGCAAGCTAGGGATGGCTCTGCCCACTTGAGCGAGATAGTTGGGGCATCATGTAAGGCTCTACCATGATGGTGTCGGTTATGAAGAGTCCTCCCATTGTTCCGCATGTTTTATGCATTATGATGTTTATGTTGTTTTGGCTCAAGTGATGATTTATAAAGTTTCTCTTATGACTATGATCATGAACGGATACGAATGATTTGAAAACCTTGAGTCTTATGTTATCTTATGATATTTATGTTATGAGCATATTGTCCCACTCTTATAATCTCTTATGAGTTTTTATGTATTTTTAAGGTCTGGTTTACGTACTTTGTATACTCGGTACATTCCACGTACTGACCGCATACTTTATGTTGTATCGTTTCATGATACAGGCTCTGACCTTCAGTCCTAGCACTGTCATTAGCTCGTCTCAGAGATTATCATCCATCTCTTTGGTTAGTCCTCATTCTCTGAGGATCATTTGGTATCATTTATCTTTTCATGTTCAGTTTTCTAGACTTGTCGGGTAGTTGGGGTGGTTGTCCCATCAACCCATCGAATATGTTAGAGGCTTTCAGACTATGTGTAGAATTCAGTTGTTATGTAGGTAGTACGTTCCGCTTTCTATGTTATGTCATGTTTATGCTTCCACAATGCCGTTATGCTAAGTATTCCGCTTATGTATTTATGCAACTAATGTAACCTACATATAAAACTACTTGGTGTTTTCATGCATTATTTTAGGAATCGAACTGTAATATTATTCTACTTAATCTTGAATATTTTGAAAGCAATTTTTTCAGATAATAATTGATTTCAAGTTAGATTTTGATTTTTTCAATTTTAAGTTCAAAGTTGAACTCTAAGTTCAACGTTCAATCCTAAATTCAAAGCTAAATCTAAAATTCAAAGTTCAATCCTAAGTTCAAGGTTCAAATATTATTTTAATTTAATTCAAATTTCAACTTAAGACTTGTCTTATTTCAAAATTAAATTTAATTCAATATTCAATTTATTTTAGTTCAAAGTCTAATACAATATAAAGTTGAAATTCAAGTTTCAAAAATCAATTAAAAGGCTCAATTCAAGATTGAAGTTCACTTTTAGGTCAGGAATTCAATTCAAAATTCTACAACCAATGTAATTAATTACCTTCAAGAAGGTTCAGTTTCAATTATGCAATGTAACTATCAATTCAACGATGGAATTATCAACTCAAAGCTCTACTAACCTATGTAACTAAATTCAATTTCAATTTAACCTAAATAATAAAATTAAACAACAGTTAAAAAAAATATAAACTACATTTATGATACAATGTAAAGCAAGTAATAAAAATAATCATAAAATTAAAAAGAAAAAAGAAAAAGAAGAAACTTACCTGGTGGGAGTTTGAGGGTCGCTGCCGGCAACTAGTGGAGGAGATAAACGATGTCGATGGAGGAGCTGATGGTTGTGAATGGTGTTGCACCGGCAGAGGGGCTGAGGTGGGTATTGCGTCGGTGTAGCGGCTTGGGATGGTGACGGCGATAGGGAGAGAGGGGGAAAGAGGTTTTTTGAGAGAGAAGCGTGGTTGTGTAAAAAATAAAAAATTCGTCATTTATATTTTTATTTAAAAAAGAGATCTCATGATGTATTTTTCTTTAAAAGTTTATTGACCTTGATTTGATTAAAAAAGAC
>JACEIK010004612.1:31170-76515 GCA_018107945.1 Datura stramonium | reverse complement strand
CCCCGTAGTCCAGTCCCTGTGGGTTCGACATTCCGATTCTTAAAAAGGGCCACTATATTACTTGTACAACCCGTACACTTGCGGGCTCATCAAGTTTTTGCTATTTTCGCCAAAATCGTCTTAATCTCCCTATTGAAGACTTCCACTTGTCCAGTTAACTAAGAATGGTAAGGTGTTTCCATCTTTTGTTTCATACCATATTTCTCAAGCAGAGTTCTAAAAAGGTGTAACACCCCAAAACTTTCCTAGACCAGACTCAAACCTTGCAATAAAAATTTAGAAGGAAACCAGAAAATTTGTCTCAGAATGACCGAGACAATGAGTCGTGATCAAAACTAATGACTCGTTGTATCAATCCTGGTCAACCCTGCGTGGTCATTCAAGAACCCACAAGATAAGGAATGACTCGTTGTGAGAAACAATGAGTCATCCTGTCACTCGTTGATTCCACAGCTCAGAATCCCCTTTCCAGGACCCCACGACTCAACCTACGAGTCGTGTTAGAAACAACAACTCGTGGTGTGTGTCGTCAGTTGGGGTTCCCTGAAATCTCTTTTAGTGACAATGGGTGGTAACATCGACCCATTGTATCACACAACAAGTTGTTGTGTTCATCGTGGTGTTAAGTCTCGAGATTTCCGTATTTCCAGTAGACAGGACGGGAGGTGACAACGACTCGCGGTCCCAACCAATAAGTCGCTGTGTCACCCATCGCCAGAACCTCCAGGTTTCCTCGTACAGTTGCCATGAGAGGAACTAATGACCCGTTGGTTCATCCAACGAGTCGTGGTGACCCTCGTTGCCAGATTTAGTATTTTTTAGTCCCAGGCAGTGGGACCAACGAGAGGTCCCAACGAGTTGTGGGCACAACCAATGACTCATTGAGTGACCCATTGTGACCCTATTGGCCAGTTTTTAGATTTAATTTCCAGGGTTATTTTTGTAATTTACCACCTATTTAGTTCCTAAACTATGTCATTTAAGTGTAAATTAAGAGGATTTAGAGGGATTAAACAGTTCTTCTCCCTCATTCCCCACTCAGACTTTCAGAAATCAATTATAAAATTCTCTCAGGAGCTCTCAGAGCAAGAACTAGGGCAGTCCACTTCTCCTCGAATTCTCAAGGGATTTCTTTGGACTTCCTTATCAGGCATGTGGGAATTCAATAAGGGAATAGTTCTTCCCTTGTGTCCCTAAACTCTTGTCTAATTTCTTCTCTATTAGTTATAGCCCTGTAGTTTTGAAATGTGAAAAGTTTTTCAGACAATTTTCTTTGTTGATTCAAAGGGTATATTTCTCATGATTTTAGATTTCATATTTATTCCTTATTTCTAGAAATTGTGAAAGATTGAAGCTATTAGTATAATTTATCCCTAGTCACAACTTAGTAGAACTTAGAAACTTGTGGGTTGAACTGGTTTTCCCTATTGCGTGGTTCTATCAGTTTTGGGATGCACATGTATTTAATTTATGTTAAAAATATTATTAAGATTTTGAGCAACCTCAGTGTTTTCCAGAAAAATGTCAGCTGATCAGTTTGACTAAAGTAAATCCTTGAGGTGTCTATGATCCCTCTCAGTTATCAGTATTACACTCAGTATAAAATTTTAGTGGTTCTTTAGGCGGTCATGAAACTTTCAGATAAGAAGCTCTAACCAACCTTAGGACCCCAGCTTCAGATTACAGTTTGTTCTTTAGACGGTTACAATGCTTCCAGATAAGCAACTTTGACCAGTCTTAGAATTCAATTACAAAATCCGGTCAGATAAGACTCTCAGGGTGCTTCCAGATAGGTATTCCTGACTTAGTCTTGGGCCCCAATTTTGAGCTATCATCTTAGTAGTCAGTCTAGGACTATTCAGTTGGAGTAGGACTTAGCACCGAGCGGACCGGGGTTCCAGCGCACCCAGGTTCTCAGAAATACGTTGCCACCATAGGATATATTTTATTTGCCTCATGGCCCCAGACCTGTGATCACTCAATTCATGCCTTTATACCCTATAAAGGTATATTGGGTCCTACCGATGGGGTGTATACATCGGACTCCACATCTAGCTCACGTGGTTATATATCGGTTATAGACTCTCCCACTAGTCAGTTGAGTTCAGTCTCAGATTAGTTAGTTCAGATCAGTTCAAATCAGTTCAGTACAGTATTTTTGATTAGTATCTCAGATTTAGGGCATGTCTTTGATCATTAAACAGGGTCATTTTGACCATCTCATCTATCACGGTTATTTAGTTACAACATTTTCAGTTGGTCATTGAATGTCTTTCTAGTTCAGTTATTTTATTCCTTGTGTATGGTTTCTCCTATTTACTCAGTACATTCAAAGTACTAACGCATACCTTTTATGTTGTATCATTTTATGATACAGTTGCAGGATCTCAGTCTTAGCCCCGTTAGCAAATCTCCTTCAAGAGTTCTCAACTGCATCGTTGGTGAGTCCTTATTTGTAGGGGACGAGGATTATTTTCTTTCAGTTTTATTTTCTTTCAATTAGAATTGGAGTTAGTTGGGGGCTTGTCCCAACAACTCATCAAATAGATGGCTTTCAGAAACAGACATAGTTCAGACCTTCCGCTTTGTTTCAGTTGTTTTTAAACTTTATGATTCAGCTTTGTTTTCATAAAAGTTTTACATTATTATTTAAAAGCTTCTGCTATATTTTACTCACAATGCCAATGTTATGATAGACCATGGGTTGACTTGGGATTACTTGTGACTCTAAGTATCGTATCCCGTCTAGGGTATAGACTCGGAACATGACAAAAGGCGATTACAAAAATGTGACCCACCATCTCTAATGATGGCTCTTGGAGTATGAAATCTTGCAAATATGCGCTTCTGCAGAAATGCTGACACTTTTCCCTTCATTGTTAGGGAGTGCAATAGCTTCCACCCACTTTGAGACGTAATCTACCGCCACCAAGATATACTTCATCCTATATGAGCTCACAAATGGACCCATGAAATCAATACCCCATACATCGAACAATTCTACTTCTAGAATTGGGGTTAATGGTAGCTCATGCTTGCGAGTGTTGTTGCCTTGTCTTTGGCATTGATCACAGGCTTTTACAAAATCATATGCATCTTAGTGGATTATGGGCCAATAGTAACTGCACCGCAAAATTTTGTGTGCAGTTTGAATACTACTGTGATAACCCCCAACTAGAGAAGAGTGGCATGCCTCAACGATACTTAGCATCTCAACCTCTGGCACACACCTATGAATTAACCCATCCACACAAATACGAAACAAATAAGGCTCATCCTAATAGTACCTCCGAGCATCAAATAAGAACTTCTTCCTTTACTGTGAAGTTAGATCTGCCGGGATCATATCACTCACCAAGTAATTTGCATAGTCGGCAAACCATGGGATCAAATCCTGAGATGTAGCTAACACCTGCTCATATGGGAAGGCGTCATTAATGTCAATCTCATATTTTAATCTTGCCTCTGCCTCCAATTTGGATAAGTGATTAGCCACCTGATTCTCAGTACCCTTCAAGTCCTTTACTTCAAACTCAAATTCTTGTAAGAGCAATACCCATTAGATCAATCTTGGTTTAGAATCCTTTTAGATATTAAATATCACAATGCTGTGTGGTCTGTATGGACAATCACCTTGGTTTCGAGCAAGTATGCCCAAACTTTTCAAATGCAAAGACTATTGCTAGAAGCTCCTGTTCATCACTGTGTAATTCTACTAAGCTGCATTAAGGGTCTTATTGGCATAGTAGATCGGGTGAAATATTTTTTCTCTCTATTGACCCAAGACAATACAAAGGTCTACCCCACTAGCATCAAACATCACCTTAAATGGGAGAGCCCAATATGGGGCTATTATGATGGGGGCTGAGGTGAGTTACTCCTATAGGCATTCAAAGACTTTCAAGCACGCCTCATCAAACACAAATTTCACCTCCTTCTCAAGTAGTTTGTACAATGAGGTTGCAATTTTTGAGAAGTCCTTGATTAACCTCCTATAGAATCCTGCATGCACCAAAAACCTTATGATACCTTTAACAAAAATGGGTGCTGGCAATCCTGCTATTACCTAAATTTTTGCTTTGTCCACCTCTATCCCTTTTCCTGAAATTCTGTGACCCAGCACAATTTCCTCTTTGACCATGAAATGAAATTTCTCCTAGTTAAGGACCAAATTGATTTCTTTGCATCTATTTAGCACCATACTCAAATGATCAAAGTAGTCTTCAAATTAGTCACCCACAATTGAGAAGTCATCCATAAACACTTCGATGGTGTCTTCCACTATGTCTTAAAAGATGGAAATCATACAGTGCTGGAATGTGGCTGGTGCATTGCACAATCCAAAGGGCATCCGTTGAAAAGCAAAAGTCCCATAAGGGTAGGTGAAGCTGATCTTCTCTTGATCCTCTCGAGCTATTGAAATTTGATTATACCCCGAGTAACCATCAAGAAAATAGTACCATCCTCTACCTGCCAACCTTTCAAGCATCTGATACATGAAGGACATCGGAAAGTGGTCCTTTTAGGTCCAATGATTAAGTTTTTGATAGTCCATGCAAATCCAGCAACCTGTAACTTGCTTTGTTGGTATCCGCTCATTCCTCTCGTTTGGCACAACTGTGATCCCGCCTTTCTTTGGGACACATAGTAATGGGCTAACCCACTTACTGTTAACAATAGGGTAAACTAAACTAGCATCAAGACATTTTATAATGTCTTTCTTAACCACCTCAGTCATCTCTGGTGCTCTATGCTAGGTACACAATTTGGCTCGAGCTGAATTTCTAGGTGCAAATGCCTGGGGGAGTACCGTTGATGTCAGCAATGGTCCACCCAATTGCCTTTTTGTGTTTTCTTAGTACTGTCACCAAGTCCTCCACTTGCCATTCTGTAAGATCTGCTGCTATAATCACTAGAAAGGTGTTTTTCTCCCCCAAAAAAGCATATTTCAAATGTAGGGGTAGGGCTTTGAGTTCCAGCACTGGTGGTAC
The DNA here is from genome assembly GCA_018107945.1 of Datura stramonium. Lineage (NCBI taxonomy): Eukaryota > Viridiplantae > Streptophyta > Magnoliopsida > Solanales > Solanaceae > Datura > Datura stramonium. The sequence goes on along the minus strand of JACEIK010004612.1, from coordinate 71,524 downwards.
CTCGACTGATTATTTTGTTGAAGGGGTCACCCTATTCTTTAAATCAAGGTCCAACTTCTTTAGCCTGAAGTTATATGACCACATTCCCTCTAGGGATTTTACCATGTCCATATGTCCCTGGACATCATCCCCCTCATAATTCATTAGGACTGCTGCCAACGTCTCAACACTCATTCGTGCCATCATAGGCACAAGCAGCCTCTTGTCCTCCATCAAATTACTCACGGGGGTTGATCTAGTGTTAAGATTTCCTTGTTGTAGCCTGAATAGAACAAAAACTAAAGGAAAACTTAAACGAGGAAAATAACAACTAAAAGTTAAACACAAGCAATTACTCTAATCCTAAGCCATATTCTCTTACAATGGTGCCACTTTTGATAACGCTCAAATCACACTCTTGTAAAAGTATGACACGGACGTTGTCAATAAAGAACCCAACTAGGTTGGGATCGATCCCATAGGAAATATAATCAAGATATGGAATAATGCTAGTATTTAAGCTTTTAATTCTGTTATTTCCTAAAGGGGGATTTTTTAAGGAGTAAACTTAAGGAGTAAACATGAACAATATTTACTAAATTAGATTGTTATCAAGATAATACAATTAACTACGGAAGTGTTCCCCATGGGTCATAACTACTTTGGTTTCACTTGTGATCTACCCCAATACTTGACTTGTAGAACTAATAATATAGGTTCATCCAAATGACTGGTTCGTCCCCATTGGATGAATATACTCAATTACCGGATTAGGTCTCGAGGGATTTCACTATAACCTGTTATCAATTTGTTCCAAATTAACTATCTTGCGACCAAGTAATGTCATACATGAATCATAAAGTTCAAGGCTTTGTTGTTATCCTCTTTTCCTAATCTCTACCTCTGTAGATTCAAACAAGTAGAGAATTTGAGCAAGTCCTAACGTTGCGCTTCATTTAGAAACATTTAAGATTGAAGAGAATACAATACAAGCATCAACCTTGTTTAGAATCACTTCTCAGGCAAAACCCTAGTTTGTTAATTCACCATAGTTCTCACAATCCTAGTTGTGGAGGTTTTAACCTCTCAAGGATCGTAAGAAAACTATTAGCATTCATAGATAAAAATATAATTTAGAACTTACAATGATAATTGAAAAGAAAACCCACTTGTTTATTGCAAAAGATCAATTAAGAACAATTCAAGAACAATGAAAGAATCAATGCAAGAAATCAAAATTTGCTCCTCAATATTCCCAAAAGCCGAATACTTCTCCAAAGAATTGAATTTTGTTCTCTTTCTAACAAATATAACCTAGAAGATTATTTATACAAATAACAGAAACCTTTCCTAAATTAACAGAGAAACCGATAAACCTGCCGCTACCTTCACCTACGACTTATACCATGATTGTACTATTCGTACTCGCTCGTACAATATTTGGCAACTCAATCTAGCTAAGTGTTGAAACTTGGCATTTAATCGTACATTGATGCCATGAATGGTAAAATCCTATCGGTCTGACCCAAGAGTTCGACATCCTCTCAATAATTTCACGCAGGGCTTGGCATGACTAGTACCTTCGCTACACCTTGTGATTCCTCTCTCCTATCTTGGAATCCGCCATCTCAATCTTTCGAACTTTACCATGACTCCTTGGTATGGGTTGTAGGTAGATATCATGATCCATGGTTTTCACCCGTACTCAGAGACTAACCCATGTGCTGGTAACTTTTCTCTCGAAGTTTCTAAGTAAATACTCATGGTATGGGCTCGCACCCGAGTCGTATCTTGGCCTTGCCTTGGGCTCACCTTCCGGACTTTTCCACGTACTCGCATGGCTTGTACTAAGGTCTGTACTTGGCCCCTTTCGCACTTTTTAACTTTACAGATTTCAACTCCAACACCTAATTTCCCTAAAAACAAAATAAAAGTGCACCATATCCATATAAACACACCTAAGACCATGCTTATTTTCCTTACAGCTTTAAGCATTGAAAGTGTTGTAAATTCACAACACATCACTATTGCCGACCCAATTCTAACTTAACACATACTTTCATATATTGGAACAAATATTTCAATTAATTTTGAAATAATACATTTGATAAAAAGTTTTGGTTTTCGTGATTGAATGAATGTATATTCATAAATTTCTACTTCATTCTTAGTTTATAAAATTTAGATTCTTTTGAAGTAATATTTATCTTGCAAAAATTCACAGAACCTATTAATAAATGTTATTAGATGAAACTCTTATCTTATAAGAACTTTTTATCTTATAAATAGTCTTCTCTTTTCTTGTAAAGAAAATCACTTCCAAAAATACTTTTCTTTTGTAAATAATATGTGGAGAGACATTGATTAAAAGATGAAATTGGCGTATCTCAAGAATAGAATATCAACATTCTCGAATCTCTACTCTGTTAAGAGACTTTGCTGAATCTCCAAAGGTAGATATCATTTGTTCTCCATTTGCTCGTGAGAGAGACTCCAACTATCTTTGAAACGTGTCCTGGACGTGCCTCTAAGACAAGCAAATTCTATTTTAGGTCTCTAATATTATTACTTATATGTATTCTAACAATTTGATGATATTGAGTTTGGAGCAATTGAGAGATATTATTATCCTGTTCTAACAATTTGAAGATACTTGTCTCTATTGATTGAGAACAAATCCGCATTCTTAGAGTGCATATAGATACAGAGGATTCAATAGGTATGCTGGAATACTGTGAATTGATAGAAATCAAGGATATGGGTTCATGTAAGTAGAAAATAAAAAATATTATATGCTGATGAAAACTAATCACATATCAGGTGATAAAAATGTCTTAAAAATGTATGAAATAGTGATGACGATACTTAGACATACTATACTTATGAAAATTCTATCACGTGTAAAAAAATGAAAGAAAAATCAAGGACTATATATTATGACTTGCAATATTATCTTGAAGATGCAAGATCCATCAAAGACATTTATTATTTTTCAAAGAAAGATCTGAGATTCTTTGAGTGTTACTCTATTGATGAAATTATGAAGCATGGTAAACAATTGATATTGATAAAGAAAGCCAATAATTGTGATCAAGTGGTGCATAAATTGATTCATAATTTTAGAGTATTTAGCTGATTTTGAATATGGAGATGCACCAATTCGACAACATCAAAGTCATAATCAAAAGAAAAGTTATCAACAGATTCGGGTTCTATCTTTCTCAAATCTATTCTTCATTTATTCCCTACCGCCTCCGATTTTTCGTGAAATCAAATATTAGGAAGATGATCATTTTGTGATAATCTTGAATTATACACATGATCGTAGATGAAATATGATTTCTTGCAAATTTATTTGTATATACATACATTTTGCATGCATAAAATTGAAAAATGTAGGCTTTCAAGTTCGTGGAAAGAATATGAAACATATTATTTGAAAGATAATATATTTGAATGAAAGATTAAATATTATTTTGATACCGAGATAAAATGAAAATATATTATACCTAAGCCAAAAGATCAAACACCCGGAGTTGAAACGGAAAATTTTAATCGGCACCGGGCCACATAATGTGACTCGTAGGGAGGTCAGGTGAGGAATTTGTAAATTTGAGAAAAAGGATCCCCACGGGTGTGACCATGACTTTCGTGGTCGTGCCCCCACGAGCCGTTAGGTCACTGTAGGGTGGGTGAGTAAGAAAAGAAAAGGGAAAAGGTCATGGATCTTGACGGAAGGACCTACAAGTTGTGGCCGGCCCCACACCCGGTGGGGGAGGGTCATGGTCACTTTGTTGAGAAAATACTTGCATGGAGGCAAGTGGTAATATAACGGTTGGTGACTACGAGTCGTGGTCACTAGTAACAAGTTATGAGGTTTCCCGTGACAAGCCCACATGATCAGATGAGCAAGGTACTCACTAATCAAGCCACGAGTCGTGATCCTTGATGATGAGTCATTAGGCCCTCAAGCTTAGACCACCTAATAATTAATTTCATGAATTTAGTAAGGGCTATTTACAGTTTCAAGCTCCTAAGGCCTAAACTATGTCATTTTGAGATATGAATGATGACTTTTGGAAAGGGGGTTAAGTTCATTTTAGGCCTTATTCATTCATGCATGCAAGGTATAAAGGTAGAGAGGATGATCAAGCTAGTGTTCTTCAATTTCAAAGAAGTGTAAGAATCAGCTACCAACAAGTATGTAGGGTTATAAATGGGTGGTTCCTTTCACACCCATGCCCAATCCCTCTAAATCATGAAAAATTCAAGGAATAATCTATGGAGTTTTAACTCCAATGTATGAATTTCTAATTCTTTACATGGTATGATTTAAATACATTTATACTATTGAATTATGAAGCATGGGCAATTTTTATAATGTTTTCAATTAAGAATCATGTTTCTAGATTTATGAATTAAAAATCCCATTGATGAGAAGTTCAAGAAGTATGAGATTTGTGATAAATTTATGGTGATGATGAGATATTATATGAAAAGCATGTTTTAAAGCTACCCATGTTTACAATTATGTTTTGATGTTAGAAATGAGCATTTATAAGTATGATAAATCATTGGGTAATGCCCACATGTCTAATTATGAAGTATGATTTCTCCGAACTAAGCTTACAACGTGGTTTTGAAGCGAGACTCAATTTTATTTTCAAATTGTGTATGTTTTGAGCTAAAGCTTCTCTACTATGCATGATTTATTATTTGAGATGTATTCAATTATTGAGCTTCGTCAATAGATGATGCTGCGCTTCGTTATAAAATGATGTAGAGCATATGTATATTTTTGGAGTAGTGCTCAGCACCGAGTAGGCTAAGGTTCGATTACCCTATGCCTCGTAATAACTACGCCAACATAGGATGATACTATTATATATATTACTGACCTCCCTTGTGAGCTATCCCCAACCCTCATGGCATCTATGAGTCAGATATAGATATCATGGTATCGTCCCTAGTCTTGGCAATGCATTGGATGGCTCTACCCACTTGAGTGTGATAGTTAGGACCACGTATGCTCTATCGTAGTATGTTGGTTAAAAGACGAGTCTCCCATTGTTACTCATGATTTCAGATATGCATATTCATTACTTCCAGATTTATATATATATATATGCATATGTTATCTCGTGCATAATTGCATGCCCAAGTGATACTTTTAATACTTCTATATTTCTACTTGTTTATCCACTTTTATGTGTGCATTCTCATGTGATTTGTATGTAAATGTGGATTTATACCAACCAACATGATTAGTGTTGTTTTGCAGTCTAGAAGGAAGTTTTGAAGCACTCACAAGTTGGTGAAGTGTGGAAATGGACTCGGAAGAAGCCAAAGTCGAAAGGAAATTGGCCAAGTTTGGTGCTCCGCGGATGGAGGCCGCCAGCTACGCTACCATAACGTAGCGCCTCCATTTTTGTGAAGTAATTTTTATATTGATTTCCTTAAAGGAGGTGCGCTGCTATTTTCCGTGGCACGTGAGCCGATGCTCCGTGATACACTCCGTGCCACGCCAAGATAATTATCCGAACTCAAGTTCCAAAGGGAGGTGCGATGGCACCGTGGCACGAAGCCGAGGCTCTTCGATACACTCCGTGCCATGCTGAAGAAAATTACCCGGAAGCCGAGTCTGTGCTGAAGGTCGTCCGTGATAGATTGGCACAGAGCCGATGCTCCGCGATACACTCCATTCCACGCTAGTTATTCCGGGAAAAATTTTTCACTTGTATACATAGCACACTTAGGTTTTATTTAAAGTATCTCGACATTTTTTGAGCAAGAACGTGGATAGGGGCAGTGCAGCTTGAGAAGAAGAATTCCTAGGTTAATTCTCTTCCTTTTCTCTCTTTACCCCAATTGCTTGTATGAATTCTACTTGTTTGAAGATGTTTAATTCAAAATTGAGTGGCTAATTCACCTCTTGCCGAGGTTGAGGATACTGCGTAAGAATGTAATTAATGATTATTTCAGTTTTCATATTCTCTATAACGGTTGTTCTACCAATTCTTGGCTTTACTACATTAATATTTGGCCAATGTTAATGTATATTCTAGAATTCCAATTTCAATTCGAAGGAGACTAATTGATAGATGTGAATTGGTGTAATATGTTCTTTCCTTGGTTGAGAAATTAGGGAATGATTTACGTCGTAATAGAAATATATCTCGTAATGTCATATTTGATCATTTATGGAATCGTTATGTATATCTAGAACATGGGGTTTTTGCATCACGTAAATGTGTAATGTAAGTCTCATGATTCTTTAATTGGTGAGAGTCGAAAGATATAATCCATGAGTTATTAATTCCCCGACTCAACAACCTAAGAGAAGATAGATCGATTTTAATTAATAAATTACATCCCCACGCATGTTTGCCTTAACCTCAGCTTGTTCATTGCTATTGTTCGTACTTTAACTTTACAATGTCTGCTCTCTAGGTTCACACATTTTTCATAACTATTAATCTTGACTCAAAAGCATTATTTTTCTTGGTTGTCTACTTGCAAAACGAAATCGTTTACTACCAATTAGGAAAATTACTCGCCATATTACAAATTCTCGTGGACTTACTTGGCTTCTAAAATTAAGCCACTTACTACTTGTACGACTCACGTGCACTTGCGTGTAGTTGGGTCCGACCAAGCTTTTGAAGGCCATGGCTGGGACTCGGCACCTGGTTATTTAATTCTCTAGTTGCTAGTTTACAAGTTTGATATATGTTGATGACTTGATCAGCCTTTCTCTTGCAGTACCGAATTTTTTCTTCGAACGCCGGCAAGAGACATGGAGTTGGTGGATTCATTTATAGAGCCAGAGAGACAATTTATCGACAAAGACAAAGCCTAGAGAAGAAGTCTATAGCTTATTAAGCAGCAATTCTAGACAAAGAATAATCCACCATTGTAAGGGAGGTGTTGGAGTTCAAGAGATGGCAAGAAGACCGGGCCCGCGGGCGGGCAACTTGGCCACGCGAATAATGTTAAATCCAACATTTGGCACTCTGGAGCTGAGGTAAGATTCGAACTCGCGTAATATGGTGCGTTTATTGCACACCAAATAGGCAATTTACAAAGTCTCCCTCATGATGATCTCACACAACAACATGCTCCAAACCTTTTTGGAGATAAGTGACACCTATATCCCCACCGGAGTATCATCCGACTCATGTGAGGCTTACATTATTCCCGCTTCACCGGGGAAGCAAAGAGGCTGAAGGTTGAACCACCAAATTCTATCACTACTTTGGGATTTTTCTAGACTCTCAAGGAAGTTTTTGGATATGATTCTTTCTTATTGTAAGCCAGCCGTAATTTAGAAGCCTGCATTCTAAGTTTCAAACAGAGAGAGGGGGAGAATTTGTATCAGGCTTGGGAGAGGTTCAAGTCAATGCTAAGGGATTGTCCTCATCATCACCAAGCCTAATGATGTGTTGCATACATTCATTGAGGGTTTGGAACCGCATACAATGATTTTGTTAGATTCACAATGTGGGTAGGCATTGGAGAATACCTACGAAGAGCTTTACACTTTATTAAACCGTATTTCACAAAGGAAATCCAGTAATGGAATGCGGATTCAACTCGAGGAGGAGCAAAGAAAGTCAGCAGGATCTTTGAGGTGGATGGTTTTACAACTATCGATGCACAAATAGTCAAGCATAAAATCAACTTAACACCCACTTCAGCGGTATGAGCTTGAGCCAGAACAAGCCCTACTAACGCAGCCTTCATCGCATGGTGTGAAGTCTCTGTGGAAGTAGTGAACATCACTCGGGTTGTGGTGCCAATCCAGACTGCACTTTGTTGGAAACGCCCGTGAGGAATAGTAATCAACATGGCAACAAGCATAAACTCAAATGAGGAATCATTCTCGAATTTTTCATGGGGAGTACTAGTCATCGTGTGATAGAGTTCATATCGTGTATGTAGAGAAACCAAGGGGGCATCAAAATTTTTAGCCACAATATAGAGGAAACAATGCACCTCCTCCATCCAAAGAACATCAAGGATATGTTCTAAATCATAATAGCTAACTGCCACGTATGCAAATGAGTTATGTAAAATTAGCCGCCGAAATGAAAAATTATGCTAGCTACAAAGGCATTAGAGTATCGCTGACAAGCATTGGAGCCTAAAACACTGCATCGAGGGGAGGATTACCAAGCCATACGCACTCCAAATCCAAGCAGTTAATGCGCTTACTACCAGAGTGGGAACTCAACTCAAGGAGGTGGAACTGCAGTGTCACCGCAATCCGGAGCGGCAGAAAAGGATGAAGGACATGATGATGTGAGGGGGAAGGAAAAGGCCGCCGAGATAGAAAGACCATCTCCCGTTTCCTCAGAGATTAAAAAAAAACACAAGGAGGAAGCTTTGCTTCAGAAATTCATGGAAGTGTTGAAACAAATATTAATTTACCTTTAGTTGATGTTTTGCAGGAGTGCCGAATATGCCAAGTACATCAAGGGTATCAGAGCAACAAAAGAAGATTGGATCTGAGTACGCCATAGCTTACCGAGGAGTGCACCTCCCGAATATAGAATAGATTGCCGACAATGCTCAAGGATCGTGGGAGCTTCACTCTCTATTCGCATTGGCTAAATTGGCGCCATTCAAGCCCAATGACGTGATTGGGAGCAAGCATAAACTTGATGCCAACATCAGTGTTTAAGAAGTTGGGCCGGGCATTCCAGACCAACCACTGTGGATCTTGCAAAATAGTTGGACTGCTCATTGGCCAGACTGATGGTGGTTGTGGGAGGATGTGCTAGAGCGGGCTCCCTCATTTTCCCAAGTGGATTTTATAATTTCGGATTTTGAGCTGCATGCTAAGTCCTTACTTATTTTGGGACATCCTCTTGGAAACCGGTGAGACGACCGATGTGGCTGCTGCGCCTAAACATGAGCACATGACAAAGTAGAGGTTTTTGATGTGTACAAGACATGAAGCTACCGCCATTTATGAGGAGCTATCAATCAATGTTTTAAATCGTGAATTACCCTTCAAAGTTGCTGGACTACGTGACCCATTGAGAGAGCTTGGTGGGCTATGATCATTTTGGGACAAAGTAGCTACATATGAGATGGTGCAGACTTTGATGAGCCAAAATGGTTCTTCGAGAAGAAGGACTTTGAACTGTTGATGAGGTCCTTGGAACCGCCGCGCGCTACAATTCCTGAGGAGGCACCTGGGTCTGATTGAGCATTGCCTCCACATTCCCAAAGATGTATTTTTAGGTGAAGATGACACCTTGCCATCATTTCAAAGAATCGATGCGTGAGGCACAAGTGAAAGATGGCCAGGCCCTAAGAGGCAGAAGAGAGCAAATGGGTTGCTAAGGCGTCGGACATCAAGGGAATTAGTCCAAATTTTCAAGACCATTACGATATTCATGGAAGAAGGATCCAAGATGTCTGTGGTGCAACATCAACGGAGGTTGAACCCTTAATGAAAGACGTAGTCAGAAAGGAAGTGATCAAGTAGCTTGATGTAGGTGTGGTATATCCTATCTCGTACGGTGAATGGGTTAGCCTGGGCCAAAGGCATTCCGAAGAAAGAGGGATGACTCCGTGGTCACCAATGAAAGGAATGGGGAGCTGATTCCTACATGCACAGTCACCGCCGGCGAATTTGCATCGATTATGATACCAATAAGGCCACGAGGAAAGATCATTATCCTATTCAATTCATTGATCAGATTTTGGACAAAGTTAAGGTGTTAGGAATATTATTGTTTTCTTGATGGGTATTCGCTATAATCAACAGCCATAGCAATCGTGAGGTCAGAGAAGACCACTTTTACATGTCCTTATGGGACATATGCTGTGCGAATGCCATTTGGTCTATGCAATGCACACGCCACATTCCGCCGATGCATGATGGTGATCTTCCTACGATATGGTGGAAGATTTTGTCGAGGTATTTATGGATGACTTTTCCTCTGCTTTCTGCACTGCTTGCTATGTGTTTAATCTTGACAGGTGTTAGCTCGATGTGAAGACTCAAACCGTGCTCAATCGGGAAAAGTGCCACTTTTTAGTCAAGGAGGGTACTGTTCTTGGACATAAGGTGTCATGCAAAGGGTTAGAAGTCGATCGTGGCAAAAGATTGAGGTGATTGAAAGCTACCACCACCAAAGGTCGCGATGGGTGTTCGCAGCTTAGGACACAGGCCGGGTTTTACATACAAGCTCATCAAGAACTTCTCAAAATTTCTAGACCGACAGTGTCGGTTGCTAGAAAAATAGGTGAAGTTCGAATTTGACAAGGATTGTGTAGAAGCATTCGAGAGCTAAAATGTAAGCCGGTGGAAGCGCCTATTCTCATTTCTCCGATTAGGAACATCCTTTTGAACCGATGTGTGATGCAAGTGACGGGGCTGTAGGTGGAGTTTGTATTGGGGCAGCGTAGGAATAAAATTTTTCATTACATTTATTATGCAAGAAAACACTTGATGCCGCCAAGTCAATTATACAATCACGAAAAAGATGTCAGCTTTAGTGTTTGTATTTGACAAGTTCGGGATCCTATCCGTGGGGTCGGAAGTGGTGGTATATTGATCATGCAAAGCAATTGGGTATTTGTTTGGCAAGAAGGATGCGAAGCCCAGGATGATTAGGTGGATATTATTGCTGCGAGAGTTTGATCCGAGATCCAAGACAAAAAGGGAAGCGAGAATCGCGTGTGATCACCCATCGCCACTAGAGAGCCAAGCGTGCATGTCAAGGAAGGTGAAAGCACGTAGACGAGTTCCCCAATGAAAACTCTTGGCAATAAAGGAAGCTGAAATCCCTTGATATGTACATTGTGAACTTGTTTGTAAGTGGAGTATACCCACCTCGAGGCAACGACTAACAAAGAAAGAAGCCGAGGCATGACCTCGGGTACTACATGTGGGATGAGCCATATCTCATGGCAGTGGACCTGGACTAAGTGATAAGACATGTATCTGTAAAAAGCCGATTGCGTAAGTGTTGAGGAGTTGTCATTCATCGCTATATGGAGGTCATCATGGAGGGAGAGTTAACAACCTACAAGGTGCTGCGCTGTTTCTTTTGGCCCACACTGCTCAGATGCTGCACTATGTCAAAATGTGTGATAGATGTCAAAGAACAGAATAGTTGGCAGTGAGACGTGGAGATGCCATTGCATAAGATATTAGCCGAGGTTTTCGGCGTATGGGGATAGACTTGCGGGCCCGCTTCACCGTCATTTGCAATCGTTACATCTTGGTAGCAAAGGACTACGTGTTCAAGTGGGTCGGTGCAGTAGCTTGCCCCAGAACGACAACAAGGTGGGGGTGACGAAATTTGTGAAGAAGCGTATCTTTCACTGTGTTCGGTATGCCCCGAGCTATTATCGTGATCGAGGGGCACATTTTGTGAATGCAGGTTCATAAACTTTTATCTAAGTATGGGGTGCGGCACAAGGTGGCGACAGCGTATCATCCCCAAACTAGCAAAAAGTAGAGGTGTCAAACAGTGAGATTAAGCAAATTCTCGGGAGAAAACAAAGAATGCACAACGAATTGATTAGGCAAGCAAACTTGACGATGCATTGTGGGCTTGGCGTAACCGCATACAAGACACCTATTGGGACTTCTCTGCATATATTGGTTTATGGGAAGGCATGTCATCTACCTGTGGAGCTGGAACATCGGGCTTTTGGGCGTAAGAAAGCTAAACATGGAACCTAAGCTAGCAGCAGGAAAGAAGAGGTTGATGCAAATTCTCGAAAGGAGTTAGACGAGTTTCATGGCACACCTACATGAAAAGTGAAGCAAATGCTACAAGGATAAAACCAAAAGGTGGCAACGTATTGCACATGGTGTATAGGATCTTTGAGCCAGGGCAAAAAGTGCTGCTATTCAACTCGAGGTTGAAATTCTTCCTGTGGAAGTTGTGGTCCAAGTGGTCGTGGCCATTTGAAGTTGAATAACCCCACACTGGGCAAGCTTGAATTGTGGAAAGAGGATAAAAGTGCCACATTTTTTGTGAACGGGCAGAGATGGGTTACCACCGGTGAAGACGTTATTCCGAGATAAGGACATCTATCACTTTAGTAGATGATTAGGATGAAAAGGCCGAAACAGCGATGGTAAAACCAGGTGCTGCACGGAGGCAACTCGTGCGGAATGTAATGAATAGGATTAGTTAGGATTATTGGAAAAAGAATAAGGAAAAGGGTTGGCAATAGTTGAGGCAACCCATGATTTCTAACAAATTATTGTTGGATAATTATCAGGTGAAATGGAGGGCCAAAATACAAAAGTGCAAAGGAAAAATCAAGGCAAGAAAATAAAACTTGGGGAAAATTCGAGAGAGCCCGCGATGGCTCGTGTCATGGAGGTGGACTCCTCCGCTGCTACCCTCCATGACACGTTGAGGCTCATTCTCGAATTTTAACAAATTCCAAAACAAGCCTCCGCGATGGCCTCGTGTCATGGAGCCTCGGCTCCTCCGCGATGGCCTCCGTGACACGGTGAGGCTAAATGCACGCTGTCACCTGGTCATCGGGTTGACCCGCGCAAATTAACCCTTTTTAACACCCTAAACCCTGATTTTTCCCATTTTTCTTCACATCTCCGCGACCAACACCCCAAAACCGCTTCTCCCTCAACGTGCCACGACCCTAGCTAGAAAATTTCTTCGATTCTTCTTAGAATTCATCAAGTAAAGGTATGTTCTCGAATTGTTTCTCACATTATTAATATTTCATTCTGAACATGTTTTGATGAAATTCTACCCTAAGTGATTAATAGCTTTCAAGTGTTGTAATCAATTGACTTATGAATGAATGAGGTTTATATAATCGTTGTGATTAGATTAACTCAATAATTACATGATTTGTTAAAAATCGCATAAATGTTGATAACTAGGTTGAGAATTTAAATAGGAAGAAGAAGAAATGGGAAAATTAAATAATTTGGGTTGTGCATGTTGTTTGAATTGAAACATATTGTGATTGAAGTGGATTATGTTATGGTAGAACATGGATTTTTGGGGATGAAAGTAGGAATTTGTCACGCCCCGCCTTGGGGGTATGATCGCACCTGTGCCCTAGAAGGGACCTGACTATTAATCAGGCCGAGGTACATCTGTGCCTCGCTAGCTCTATCTCAGTTCCCGAAACAAAGGGCTATATAGCGGCCGTAAACACAGCTCTCCGGCCATTCGGGGCCTATAGCCACCTTGCACCCGTAATGTTCTAATTTAACATCCGAAACTTAACAAGTAAACAATCCAAAGCTACGTGACCGGCAAGGTCACCACTACTATCAAACAATCGCCTCACACGACCAATCATAAAAACAGATACTAAACAACTATACAATTGCACGGCCTCTACACGAATCGCCTAACTCCACTCACTGTGGAGATAAACATACAATTTGGTAAGCCTCTATGAGTAATGATTAACCGACGCATGTGGCCCCGAATTCTACCCATACCGTACATCAAAAGTAAAAAAAAGCAGCTACACCCCTCCGGGAATCAGGGACCGGATGACAGGAGTCGACAACTCAATACCGGGATCGAATCACGAGGGACGCTCCTCGTCTATGAGTACCGGCAGACAGTAATGCAAACATTTCCATCGGGGGCGCACCACTGTACCGAGAAAGAAACCGGGGGCCAACATAACTAGCAAATCAGATGGCAAGGAGATAACCGAATCTCAATAAATCGATATGAATCGATCATGCTTTCTATACCGGAGCAAGGCAGAGGCGTACTCGTAAACGCGACGGCCTCGTCGTCTAGTAGCTAGTATGTAACACATAGATAGATATACAAGTAGCAAGCAAGAGCCACCAACCCCCCATGTTTCTGATGGCACCAAGCAAGCAAACAATCTACAGACCCCTACCGGTCAAAACCTGCCAAAAATAAGTCACCCACTCATCCGCTCGCTTCGGGAGCTCCTCTACCGCCCCCGGTTCCTGGCCGCCTCGGCCTCCGATATAAGTAACCGTGTTCGAGTCCGGGAGGACTCGTGCAGACAATAACAAGATAGGGTCCTGGTTCCCTTGCCATTCGAAACCGAGCTACACTGTACGCATGGGCAATGCATAGTCCGGTTCCCCGGAACTCTCCCTCGTGGCTATCTCGAAACCGGAGCCGCACCCGCTCACCTCGGGAACAAGTCAACAGGAGACAACTATAATGCCGACTGCATCGCTTTATGGGGGAAAGCTTCATCCCATCTTCGGGTCCAAGCCGGGACGCATGCCACCCCTCGGAGTGACGTGAAACCCACTCCGCCTCAAGGCGACACGACACAACCTGTGGGCGGCGAGGACGTCAATAAGGGGCCTCACGCCACAACAAGTCTCAAATAAGCAAATAGTACATATAAATAGCAAGCATGTATAACGAAAAGACTATCTAAAATCGTTTTCGTTCTAATCTCTTCGTACTTCAAATTGAATCTTTACCGAATATACCGATTTCGCAATCTTTTCTTTAATCAAGCATAATCTTAGCTAAGATACTATCGATTCGAATGGCTAGTCTCGTAGCCATAAAACCTGCCCGAGTGGCTAGTTTGTAGCCATAATACTATCTCGTCTATCTCGATTTACTTTACTAGCTTTTATTCTCAAAATCATTTTCCTTTTATTCTATAACATGCTTGCTAATCATACAACAGGCTATACCGAACTGAATGCTAACTCGCCTTTTGGCGCATGCTTTACTAACTTCCGAACTGGAATACGATAATACAACGCAAAATGTAATCTACTAGGCTTACTCAATTCTCAACATTCAACTCCGAGAGTTTCAAATACCACGGAGCTTCATTATGATTCATAGCTAAAGCTTACTAACTTGCTGAAGAACAACTTCACATACCTATCCTCGAGTTATCCGACCGTCGGACGAAGTTTAGTCAGTACCTGCACTATTTCTCCCAACCGGCATTCAAATACACATTGATTAGAGCTAAATACAACTTTATTCAAGGACGACGTCAATTTCGTACAATTAGCCTAAACTAGGCTTATCAAAGATCTGCCTAAAACTCTTGCTATTTTCTCGAAGTCCGTAAGGGAGAAGTATTCACTTCCATGCCTAGGAGCACATTGACACTAGTTTGGAGCAATTCTACTTACCTTAGGTCCTAAGTAGCTCGTCAGACTGGCCGCCATATTTTATGGGGAACAAAACTGTGAGGAATGCTCCCCTCGCCGCTAAATACCTCGGTACCCGAGGTTAATTTGAGCTTAGACTTTGTTTGGCGCATAATCAAATGATTATATATTACTCTCCTTCGCTCTCTCCTCAAGTTTCACGTTTTTTCCGAAATTATTTTATGGAATAACATCACAAACCGAAGTGGGGCTTTATATACTTGGGCCCCGGACAGCCCAACGTGTCACTTGAGCCAATGCGGTGGCCCCGCCCGTGACACGGCGCCATCGCGGAGGGACTCCCGCCTGGGCGCCTTACGCGGTGGTTCGACAGATTTTCATCCGATCTTTCCTGCTTTTCTAGCACGTATGGCTATCAAATATGCTTAACCAACGCACTAATAGGCCATCTATGTGCCGGAATTTTTAATGGGGTGTAATGCACTTCATAGGTTGTTGTGTGCAAGTTGCAAAGTGCTCATGATTATATAAATGAATTGATTGGAGGAACTTTAACAATGCATTGTATGAAGTCTCAGTAGTACAAAGAAACCGGTTCCATCGACTTGTATGAATGCACCGAACATGATGGGAATTAAGAACCGAAAAATGTGAATGTTCTTGTCGACCAGGCTGGATCGGCGGCTGACCACTGGCGTGGGGTGATCAAATTAAGCCCAACCTTAGTCGTAGCCAACTATGCCTTGAATAACAGTTAAACTATATGTTTTTTAATGCACAGAGCAAATGTCTGGAAGGTAGGATAAAGGCAAGGGCGCATCCACATCCGGCGCCAGCAAAAGAGTAAGAACCTGGGCAAAGAAAAGACAAGAATACCCATCTATTCCTCGAGGGCAACGCAGAAAATATGGAACAAGATAGGTGACAGATGAGGGATAGAAATGGTATTCCAAACACAAGGAAACCAAGATTTCCTAGAGGAAACGTATAGCACGGGAACCACTAGAACAGAATTCCCAAGGATCCTACATAGGATTGACACCGCCGGGCAACCTTCATTTTTAACAACCAAAGAGTGCAATCTCCATCTTATCCGGGAATTCTACGCTAACTGGAACCCGACTTTGCGTAGCCACACCATCAAGATTAGAGGGCAGGTGGTTACTTTGAACCACATCATCTAAATGTCCTGGGGCGGGTGATTACGTACGCCATGTCCTCCGCCGGGCCAACATCACCCCACCATGCGTATATCGACGCACGTTATGTGGAGCTCTCGATCGATGCACGTGGAGTCGGCACAAGGAAAGGGGCTACCACTGCATTTCCATATTCCCAGATGAACAAGAGAAGCTCGATATGGTTGAAGATAGTTTTCTTTATCTCGATCCCCGGGGTGCACATGACTCGATGTCACTGGGATAGAGTTTGTCCGGGTTTATGACCTGATGAAAGGGATGGAAATTAATGTTGGAGCGGTGATCATCTCCGCCATAAACAGAGCTGCATCACATCGTAAGTACTCAGATGGTTCGGTGGTCTTCTCATCAATTTCCCTATGGGTCACGGTATTGGAAGAAGAGGCCCCGGACTACATTCCTGACAGACTAGCGTGATTTTGATGTTACTAAAACCAAAGCACCTGATATTACATATGGGCCTGTGCTTACACTAGACGAGCGACATGCGCAGGATGATCAATACATGGCCCGAATGTATGGGATGCGTATGCTGCAACCGGTGGGCATTGGTGGAAGGCCTGCGACGGAGCATGAATTGTGGCAGCTCGATATGGATTATCCATTCAATGAGCATGCCTCGAGATTTATGCCATGTGGGGCCCGCATTTGTAGAGCCTATGGATGACGACGCCCCTACTGGCGAGGAAACACGCTGGAGGAATCGGACATTGAGTTGGAGGAGGACGGCGACTACCCCGATCTTGGCGATGAGGCACCTGCACCTCGATGAGGAGAGATTGACTATTTTGATTGATCAGAGAGTTACACCATCCAAACTTTGTTTTTAATTAAAGATATGTGAACGCTGGGACAAAGTGTTTCATTACTATGTGTGGGAGCAAAGTTAGGCATAGTGTAGAAAGGCCGTTGTGCTTGTAGTTTCTTATGTATGTGCTAATTGTTACCTTCGTGACTTTGTGTTTCATGGTATGTGTGTAATAAATTGTAAGGTTCTGCTTGTGATGTGTAAATTTTTGATTATATTTATTTTTTTTCTCTATCGATTTTTTTGTTTGGTTTCTCGATTTTATTTTCGGAGCTTTTCCCGAGAATAGTCCCCTTGAACCGACGTCTTAGATAGTGATTGTTCCTTATGATTGACACAGACCGTCCCTAAGGGAAATTTAGTCGATAGGTTTAGATTTTTCTTTGTTTGTTTCTTCAAACGTAGCTAATTAATGGTTTGACATTCTTGTTATGTGCTACACATTGTAATATGCAAGTGTGATTCATACGTAAGCATGCAAATGTGTTAAACATGTTGAGATACCTAGGCCCTAGAATCTGATTTGGTGTGACTGGGCTTAATTAGTGAATTCTTGTAATTAACTGAATGAAGAGTCTCGTGAATATGTCTTAAGTTGAGCATGTGCAGGAGTGTGAGTTTTCAAATATTCCGCATGCTATTGTGAAGTGTCTAGAATTTTCCTGGTGTGTATATTAAAACGAAATGAAGGACGTGGGATTGTAGGAAAGGATGTAGGCATTTCTTTGAATGAACCAAAGCCTCCTTAATACTCCACCTTCAATGTTAAATCCTAGTTAGCCCCATTGAGCCTTTAGTCAATTTTTTGATAGAAACAAACCAAGCTTAATTCTTTTTTTATTAGCCGTGAATTTGATCCAAAACTCCTAAGCGCTTAAGAAAAAAATAATTTTCTCAAAGAGTGAAGGAGTGAGAAGCTTGAAACGGAAGGAAACGTGGAATTGTGAAAGTTAAAGAAAAGGACAAAGGTGCAATTGTTTGGAGCTGGATTAATTATTAGTAGAGAGTAGGAAAATCAATGAATGAAAAAGGTTGCTTAAATACTCTTTGCTAGTAAGTCGAGTGTGCCTAAAGAAATGGGAACAAAAAACAAAGAGAAAAATTCAAGAGTGAGAGGTTTGAGGAAGAAGCAATGTCCGAAATGAATGGGATGTATTAAAGCGCTTGGGGAAACTAGTTACTATTATTGGTTAGCCCAAGATTTACTAGTTCCTTAGCTTACATTACAACCCATTAAGTCCTACGTGATCTTACCTCATGCATCCTCAAATTAGTGGAGTAAAACACTAAGGGCAAGCTTATGGTTCACTACATGATGCATGTGAATTCTTTGGGGAGAGCGAGCGTAATCTTATTCATACATACCCTCACATGTAGTGCTTTTGGAAATTTTATGAGTGAATACGGGTAATCCTCTTGTGTTGTGAGGACACATGCTTAATGAGAGATAACATTCCCCTTGCCGGATGTCTTGATCGGTTGATTTGTACGAGCTTCCGCAACATCATATTCGGCCTCCTGAGGTGTTAGGAGGTCCAACGCGTAATCATTTCATTGATGAAAACGCGCATGCCTCAGAGAATAATTGCTATCTTAAATAATCCTTATAGCCGTAGCTTGAATGGTCTCGCCTAAAAATTAGCTATGCGTGCTCTAAATTGCATGAGATGTGAAAGGATTGTTTGAGACAACAAGGTTTTAAGTGTGGGTAGGTGATCTTGGGCATAATTGCATGCCCAAGTGATACTTTAATACTTCATTTCTACTTCGTTTATCCAATTTTTATGTGTGCATTCTCATGTGATTTGTAAGTGTAAATGTGGGATTTATACTAACCAACATGATTAGTGTTGTTTTGGCAATTTCTAGAAGGAATTTTTTGGAAGCTAATCTACAAGTTGGTGAAGCGTGGAAATGGACTCTAAAGCAAGTAGCGTAAGTCGACAAGGAAATTGGCAGTTTGGTGCTCCGCGATGGAGGCCGTGTCATGCTACCCGGCGAAAGCACCGCTCTAGAAGTAATTTTTATATTAATTTCCATTGGAGGTGCGCAGTACCTCCGTGGCACAGAGCCGATGCTCCGCGATACACTCCGTGCCACGCCGAAGATACTATCCGAAACCCCAAGTTCCAAGGGAGGTGCGCGATGGCACCGTGGCACCTGAGCTGAGGCTCGCGATACACTCCGTGCCACGCCGAAGACAATTACTTGGAAGCCGAGTTCTAGTGAAGGTCCGTGATTGCATATGAGACGAGCCGATGTTCCGCGATACACTCCGTGCCACGTTGCTAGTTATTTCCGGGAAATTTTCCACTTGTATAAAATAGCACACTTAGGTTTTATTTAAAGTATTTGACATTTTTGGATAAGAACTTTGATAGCAGAAGTTGAGAAGAAGAATTTCTAGGGTTAATTCTCTTCCTTTTTCTCTTTAATTTCAATTTCTTATATGAATTCTACTTGTTTGAAGATGTTTAATACACAAATGTGTGGCTAATTCACCTCTTTCTGAGGTTGGAGGAGATAATTGCAAGAATGTGTAAGGTTATTTCAGCTTTTCATCTTCTCTATAATTGTTTTTCTACCAATTCTTGTTTTACTACGTTAATGTTTGGCCAATGTTAATGTATATTCTAGAATTCCAATTTCAATTCTGAAAGGGAGACTAATTGTATAGATGTGAATTGGTGGAATATGTTCTTTCCTTGGTTGAGAAATTAAGGATGATTTACGTTCGTAATAGAAATATATCCGTAATGTCATATTTGGTCATTTATGGAATGTGTTATGTATAGCTAGAACATGGGGTTTTGCATCGTCGTAAAATGTAATGTAAGTCTCATGATTCTTTAATTATGAGGAGTCGAAAGATATAATCCATGAGTTATTAATTCCCGACTAACAACCGAAGAGAAGATAGACTCGATTTTAATTAATAAATTACATCCCACGCATGTTTGCCTTAACCTCAAACCTTTGTTCATTGCTATTATTCGTACTTAACTTACAATGTTCACTTAGGTTCACATTAACTATTAAACTTGACTCAAAAGCATTATTATTTTTCTTGGTTGTCTACTTGCATAACTAAATCGTTTACTACCAATTAGGAAAATTACCGCCATATTACGTCCTTATGTGGACGATACTTGGCTTGAAATTAAGCCACTTTACTACTTGCATGACCACGTGCACTTGCGTGTAGTTGTCCGAACACATGTTCTAAAGCAGGTTTGACTAAATATTCAACTTTACTTATAAATGTCGAATTTATCTTTTTGAGTCAATAGATTCATTATGACGTTATGATATTATGTTATGTTATGTTATGAAGAGATCACGATTTCAGAAAAGAATGCATGCAAGCCCTACTCGCATTCTTAATGTTACGTTTATATTATGCATTGTATTTAAATGATTTTACTTACTTAAGCAGCTTTTACTTACCTTGCATACTTGGTACATTCCACGCATCGATCGAGATATTTCCTATGTTGTATCATTTCATGATACATGATCCAGCTCTCTGTTCACCACCTTAGTCTCCGCTCTTCCGAGATAGCATCGTATGTTGTTGGTGAGTCCTCATCTCCGAGGGCTATACTATTCATATTTTCTATATGTATTTGAAGTTTTAGTTTTGTTGAGTTAGTTTGGGTCTTGGTCCCATCAACTCGTCATGTGTTTAGGAGGCTGCCATATGTATGTATTTAGCTTCGGATTTCATATTCCGATGTTATGGTTGATTTACACTTCCGCTATAATTATCTTGTTGATTTACGTATTATTGACCGATTTAGATGTATGCTTATGCCATGAGTCAACTTGGGGTCTCTGGGGTCCTTGTCCCTATTGCGATCCGGGCCTCCGTTCGGGTCGTTACAAATTTGGTACGTAGAAATAGGTTCGAAGTGTTCTAGTGTTCCAAAGCCGCATTAAGTAGAGTCTTTTCTGTGGAAGCGCTGTCACCTATGACGAAGAGGCTACGAGATTTTTAAGAAATGTTTCTTTCATGATTTATGTCGTGCGATGAAAGGCCTCCCCTATCCTTCTAATTGTATATTTGCGATTATAATCATGGCTCCTATAAGAATGAATGGTATAAGGAATGGGAATGGTGAAGGCTGCGAGGATGGCAAATGAAAATGGGCATCAACAAACCCCACCAGTCAGGAGCACCAGCACCGAACCGGCGCTCGCGTCTCCGTTCGGGGCTGCTATTCGCATGCTTGCGCATGCCTTGACCGCCAGTCAATCGCCAAGCTATTGCTCATGTCTCCAAATGGCAATGCAAAGAATGCCTCGAGTCGTGACTTCTTAAGGATGAACCCGCCTCGGCCCACCGGGTCAAAAGCAGATGAGGACCCGCATGAGTTCCTAGATGAGATTGTGAAGATCACCCAAATCATGGGGGTGAATGGGGTTGAGTGCACAGAGTTGGCCTCGTATCGTCTGGAAAGGGGCATACACATCTGCTTCACAATGGAAAGATAAGGGTGGTCGCCTGAGTCCTTTGGCCACATGGGAAGAGTTTCATGTCGCATTCTTTGGATCGGTTCTTCCCTTGTGACGGGAGGTAGCTAAAGGCAGTAGAGTTCGTGAATATGAAGCAAAGGAGAATGACTGGCAGTAGTAGTATGCCCTTGAGTTCACTCTGCCTATCAAAGTACGCTCCAGAGTTAATAGTCGACGTAGGGCGCAATCGAGCGGTGTCTGCTCTCATGGAGCAGCGGGCTATTTGGACAAGGATTTTAGGACCGCTATGCCCACCGGATATGAACTTCCTCAAATAGTTTTGTGCGCTGTACAGATGGAGGCTACACATTTGAGAGAGAGGGAGGCCTAGAGGGCCGTGACCGATGACCACAAATTCTCACAAATAAGGTCGTGTGGATGGCACCGACGTAAAACCCACAAGAGATCATCAACCCCAAAGATCTTCAAAGATCGAGTATTCTTCAGATCAACAGTGGCACGATCGAGGGGGCGAGCATCGTGCTCAAGGGGTCGCAGCAACAGACTCCGGCAGATTCTAGCATTCCAACTTGCTCGCATGTGGTCGGGGGCACACAGCCGCTCTGGTGTGTCGTGCACTTGTTTTGGGTGTGGAAGCCCGAACACATGCTTAGAAATTGTCCAGCAACGAGACAGATCGTGGATGGGAGCCGAGGCCCAAACTCTCTAGTCTCCGTGCCCCTCCCACACGCTTCAATGAATCATGGGACATTTACCAAGACAGTGGAAGTGTTTCATACAAAACAGATTCTATACCTAGAATCTCACCAGAGCAGGAGATTCCCTGATGTGTCACTGCATGTTATAAGTTTTCCATATTGATGTTTATGCTTTGCTAGATCTAGGGGCTACTCTTGTCTTTTGTGAAACCTTATGGAGGCTGTAGTTTGAGTCGATCCCAAATCTCATCATAATTCTTCTCGCTCTACTCCGCAAGAGGGTGACTCGCTTATAGTTAGACGAGTGTATAAAGGTTTCCCGGTTTCAGTCCATCAGAAAGTCACCTCAGTAGAGTTTGATAGAGTTAGCCATGACCATTTTGATGTTATCCTGCATGGATTGGTTATTTGCATGTTATGCCTCATTTAATTGTAGAACCTGTGCAAATAGAGTTCGATTTTGGGTGAGCCGGTCTTAGAATGGAAGGGTAGTTCGCCTGTGCCTATAGGTCATTTCTAAGGGGTGTGTGTACCATTTAGTTAGGGTTAAGGATGTTGAGTCCGAGACCCCGACTGAGACAGCTTCGTGAGTATGTGAGTACTCAGGTCTTGTGATGATTTACCAGAATCCCTCCCAAGCGGGAGATCAATTTTGGTATTGACCTTCTTCCCGACATGTAGCCTATATCTTTTCCTCCTATAGAATGGATCCAATTGAGCTAAAGGATTTGAAAGAATAGTTGAAAGACTTGTTAGATAAGGCTTCATTAGACCGGCAAGTCCCCATGGGGCGTACTCGCCAGTTCGAAAGAAAGATGGTTCTCTTCATGTATTGATTATCGGCAATTGAACAAAGTCAACCGTCAAGAAAAAGTATCCTCTACCTGCATTGATGATTTATTTGACTAGCTTCAGGGTTCCATGTGTTTCTCAAATATATAATCTCTCCGGGTCCGGTATCACCAAATTTCACAAGCTTCGAGTGTATATCCCCTAAGACAAATTTCTTTAGAAAGCTGTATGCAGCCATTATAGAGCTAGGAAGTTATGTCTTTTTGGACTAACAAACTGCCCTACAACTTTTATGAACCGATGAACAGGAAGCTCAGCCATATTTGATTATGTTCGCATTGTTTCATTGATGACATCTTGATATACTCTCGGAGGAGGAGTATATACGCCATTTGTGAGTAGTGCTTCATAATTTCTAGATCGCTAATTATATGCCAAATTCAACAAGTGCGATTTTTGGTTGAACTTCGTAGAATTCTTGGGCCATGTGTATCAAGTGAGGGTATAAAGGTGGATTCTCAAAAATCGAGGCGGTGGAGTAATCGCCTAGACCTGAATTTCAAATATTCGCAGTTTGGGTTTGGAAGGTTACTATCGCAGATTTGCTTGAATATTTCTCTTCTATCTATTGCAGCACCCTTGACCAAATTGACCCGTAAGAAGGAAAAGTTTCAATGGTCAAGGCTTGTGAGAAGAGCTTCCAAGAGGTTGATACCTCGGCTCTACTTCAGCAATCTGTTAACTTTACTTTGAGGGCACTATGGGTTCGTGGTGTACTGTGGATGCTTCCAAGGACTGTATCGGGGTGGTGATGCTGACGGAAAGTTATAGCATACGCCTAAAACATCAAATGGAAGTTCATGAGAAGAATTATCTGACCCTACATTCTTAATTGGCTCGGTATTCGCTAAACATTGACGATATTATTTGTACGGGGTCCACGTGAATGTATTTATTTATCATAAGAGCTTTGCACATGTGGGTTACGTTGTATGGATCTTAATCTTCAAATAAAGAAGGTGGTTGGAGCTACTCAAGGACTACGATATGAGCGTCCTTACCATTCGAGTAAGGCTAATGCAGTAGTGGACGATCTTTGGTAGGCTCTCTATGGAGAGTGTGTCCCATGTGGATGAAGAGAAGAAGGAGCGGTGAAGGACGTGCACGACTTGCTAGGTTGGGAGTTAGGTTGGTTGACTCGACTGATGGCGGTGTTGTTGTCCAGAGCAGATCAAAATCGTCCTTGGTGACTTATGAGAAGTCTAGACAAGATGAGGACCTACCTTTGGTAAAGTTGAAGGGAAGCCACCAAAATCGAAGGTATAGGTCTTCCAAAGGGGGAGATGGTGTGCTTCTCGTGCCGTGGTCGCTATGTGTTTCGACATGACCATTTGAGGAGTCGATGTTGCATGAGTTCATGGGTCCAGGTATTCTATCCATTCTAGTACTCACCAAGATGTACACATTATACGAGAATCTATTGGTGGAATGGCATGAAGAAGGACACGCAGACTATAGCTATGCCCTAACTTTTAGCAAGTAAAGGTCGAGCACCGGAGACCGAGGTGTACTTCAGATATTAGCATTCCTACTTGGAACTGTGAAGAAATTAATATGGCTTCTCAAGACAGTTTACCTCATACTCGTCGACAATATGACTTCCATTTGGGTTGTGGTGGACAAAGACCAAGGATGCACATTTTCTACCGGTCAAACCATGGGATTCAAGATTATGCCAAATTATATATCTCGGGAGCTTAACCGATTGCATGGAGTGCTCTTTGTCCATTATTTCGTATAGAGGTACTCAATTTACTCGCTTGAAGTCATTTCAAAGGGGATTGGGTACAAAGCTAAGCTCAAGATATTATCAACCGTTAAATGGATGGTCAACCTAAGGAAAAAATTAGTCCAAACTCCTCGGTGACATATTGAGAGCATGCGTGATTGACTTCGAGGTAGCTAGGACGAGCATTTTTCCACTTATCAAGTTTGCATATAATAACAGCCTATCATTCCAAAAGATCCGATGGAACTGCTCGAGGCTCTCTATGGGCGGAGGTGTAGGTCGCCCATTAGATGGTTTGATGTTGGCGAAACGGCTATAATAGGATCGTATTCGATTTATGAGGCTATGGAGAAGGTTCAACTTGATAAGGGACCTACGAAAACTTCCTTGCAGTTGCCAAAAGCCCTATGCTAATGTGGGGAGAAGAGAATTAGAATTTGAAGTCGTTGACTGGGTATTTCGAAAGTGTCTCCCATGAAGGGAGGATGAGGTTCGGAAAGAAGGGGAAATCCTTAGTCCCCACTATGTCGCCCTGTAATGGATCGTGAGACGTGTTGCTAAGGTGGCCTATGAGTTGGAGTTGCCTTTAGAATTAGCTTCAGGCATCCCGTGACTCCATGAGTTTCTCTTGAAGAAGTTTTTGGGTGACCCATCTCTAGTCGTCCCGTGACAAGTGTTGGTAAAAGATGCCAAGTGGTTATTAGGAGGTTCCTAGAGAAATGATCGATCGCCAAGTTCGAAGGATAAGGAACAAGAAAGTAGCTTCGATTAAAGTGTTATGGAGGAATCAATATGTTGAAGGAGCTGCACGAGGAAGCCGCTGACATGATGGCTAAGTACCCACATTTATTCTCTACCAGCTCAGTTTCAACTTTAGGTATCGCTTTGCACTCACTCTTTAGCTTTCATGTTCAGTTCATGTGTGCAAGTTTCTTTTATCTATGTGGATGTATGCATAATTCGTGGAATTCGGCTCAACACATGTAGTTTGGAATCTGAGGTCATTCTTGGTCAATTTTCGATTTATATAATCAGTATTTGAAGATGATAATTGCATCTCTCGCTTTTTCTAATGGGTTTTCAACATTCGAGGAAGAATATTCCCAAGGGGGAGATAATGTTATATCCCGGAAGCCAAAAGATCGTACTTGTGAGCCGAAACAAAGAAAAGTTTTAAAAAATCCAAAATTATATACTGCACGAGTCGTGAGATGACCCCTTGCAGCCTCACTTAGCTTGATGTGACTCGTGGGGAGGTTAGGTGAGGAATTTGGTAATTTGAGAAATACTTCTACGGGGTACGACTCGGCTCGACCCCACGAGTCGCTTGGCCGGGCCAGGGTAGTGGAGTAAGAAAGAAAAGAAAAGAAAGAGGGTCAATGGACTTGACGGAAGGACCCCAAGAGTCGTACGCCCTCACGATCGCGATGGGTCGCGTCACTAGTTGAGAAAATAATTTGGCATGGAGGCGCGGTAATATAACGGGTGGTGACCACGAGTCATGGTCACCAGTAACGACTGGGTGAGGTTTCCGTGATGAGCCTAGACGATCATAAGGAGCAAGATA
This sequence comes from Datura stramonium, assembly GCA_018107945.1. NCBI lineage: Eukaryota > Viridiplantae > Streptophyta > Magnoliopsida > Solanales > Solanaceae > Datura > Datura stramonium. Next base: position 45,110 of record JACEIK010004612.1, on the reverse strand, counting down.
CCCCACGGATCGCTTACAGAGTCATGACCCTGATTTACATGTTTCGCCAGTCCTCATTAAGACCACTCCGATGCCAATTTTAATTCGGTGAAAGGCTATTTTGTAATTCCTAAGCTCCTAAGGCCTAAACTACGCTGCCGTTTTGAGATATGAATGATGAATTTTAAAGTGTTAAGTTCATTTTAGGCCTTATTCATTCATGCATGCAAGGTAGAAAGGTAGAGAGGGTGACTGGGTTAGTGTTATTCAATTTCAAAGAAGTGTAAGAATCGCCTCATCACTGTGCATGTAGGGTTATGAATGGGTGGTTCCTTTCAGACCCATGCCCAATCCCTCTCTAAATCAAGTGAAAGATCTATGACTAATTGGTGCTTTAACCCAATGCATGAATTCCCTCTAATTCTTTAGATGGGTATGAGATTTAAATACGTTTCTACCGCCACGCCCCACCTTGGGAGGCATGACCGGCACCTGCATATTTAGGATCTCGAATCGACTGAGCCGATCGAGCCTACACTTCTAGTGTGGCTGGCACTAACTCATAAATCAAGGAAACAACGGGCTATATCTCGGTTGTAAAACATGTACCCCCAAATGCACAAGGCGATAGCCACCAGAAAGGAACCAATGAAGTAGAAACAACAATAACAAGGAATCCAATGCGGCCGCATAAGACCACCATGATGTCTAGTTATGATCAAAGTAACCAGGCTATGCTAAAGTATGGCCGACAAGGCCGCTAATCTATCGCTGAATAGGGGCCCACACGGCCAACACATAAACCGGCACATATAGGCCCTACACGGCCTATAACAAATTTCTAACCATAGGGAAATAGATACAATTTGCAAGCCTCTAGGAATATTATGATGGTCGGGACAAGGCCCCGACCTACCCATAAACTGTAGACACAAAAAGGGGTAAACCTTCTATCGGCCTTGAAGAAAGAAGTTAACCGTTTCCGACGATGTCAAGGAAAACTACGAGGGACCCGCTCCGTTTATCCGTACCGCAGTAAGTAATGCAGCGCCCTGGGGCGCGCACTCATAGGTACCGAATATGTAAGGAGATAAATAGAAATATCTGAGTAGTATAGGTAAAGCTGAAATGATCAAAGAAAGGGGACATAAGTCATACCCGAGTAGTCAATTCTATTATCTAATCTACCAACAACTAAAGCAAACAAGAACCTTACCCGGCCCCCATAGCTGAAGGTAAAACCAAGACATAACAATCCACCCGGGCCCCCCATAAGCCCCGGGTGAGTACACGTCAATCCATATACCCCCATCAAGGTCATAACGGGTCATACCGGTTACTATAGTGGACTCGAGCATCCGCACCCCCGAAGACCAAGCTCGTTTGGGGTGTGGGTGCCGATACTGCGTATGTATAATAGTCCATCCATGTGAATGGACTCTATGAGGACTTCGGGACTCCCATCTGCCTCTTGCGGACGGCATGCCGTTCTTTCGAGCGACGCCATCTGCCCCCGCGGGCGTCGCACACGAATAACCCCGCTGGGTACAGAGATATATAGACAAATCAAATCCCAACACAACGTAGAATACTAGTCTCAGCTAATAACAACAACTCTTCATGATTACATACTTATTCTCCTACTAGGATTTAGGCCGAGTTATAATACCACAGGGTCCAACTTGCCAAGGAAACCTCTTAACATACCTCGATTGTCGGTTACCGATTAACCGGTGAGTTTCACTCTAATATTCAATCGCAACGTATTATAGAAAGAATGAGGCTAATTTCAATACTAAATTCGAAGAAAACACAATTTTATATAAATATTAACTATATTAACTTTGGTGGATCCCGATCAAAACTCGTAATTTCAAGAATCTAGAAGGGAGAAATGCTTACTTTAAGCCTATGATCGTATTGACACCAATTTGGAGAAATTCCAAAAACTTTAGCTCGGTGGAGTTACGACGAGCTAATTCTCGCGAAACCAACTCCAAAGAAATGCTCCTCGAAGCTTTATACTTTAATACCCTAAGTTAGTTTGAATTCGGGCAACGCTTTCTTACGGTGTAAACAGATGAAAATTATTGATTTCCTTCATAATTTTCTATCTCGTGGCCGTGTTTATATATTGAAATGAACCAAAATCCAAGGAGAGAACATATATATAGTTGAGGCGGGGTCAGTGGCAACATGGCACGACCCCTAACGTCATTTTACTGGCGTGCCATGGGCCCAATGCGGAGGAGCAAGGTCCATGACACGTTGCTCCTTTGGGCAGCCGGCCCAGCTCTCCCGCGCAGCCCCGCCTCCGTGCTTGTTCAACCTTTCCCGGCACTTTTCTCGCATGTATTGCACTCTAAAACTCTTAACTAACGTATGAATAGGCCGACTAAAACGTTAGAAACCACGTGGGTGTAGCATCCTCCCCCTTAAGAACATTCGTCTCGAATGTTAACTTCTACTTACAAGAACCTTAACCTTGCAATTACTTTTTCTAAAAATTCTCGCGTAGTCTCCTGCACATGGACTAATCCAAAATCCCGAAAGGTAAAGTCCAAAGATGTGCACTTCCTACAATACTATCACAACTTTTTCGTAATAAGATCGGAGTTAACTGAGCGTACACAACACACAAATCATAAATCCATAACTAAAATAGTAAAGATAACCTTAACCGCACGGCTCCGAGCTAAGCTTGGAACAAATTAGGTATCCGATTTCATGTCATCCTCTCGCCTTCAAGTCATTTCCTCTCTGCTCTTGCTCCTCCACAATACTTTAATAGAGGCAACATCTTCAAATCCTAACCTGTGAACTTGCCGATCTAGTATAGCTTACCGGAACCTCTTCATAAGTTAATTCCTCAATAACTGACGTCCTCAACCGGCACGACTCCACGGATCCCCTATACACTTTCGTAGCATCGACACATGGAAAACTCGGATGAACGGATTCTAACTTCCGAAGGCAAAATCTAGCTCATGCTACCCGACCTATTCTCTCGGAGTATTCGATACACCAATAAATCTCTTATAATAGCTTACCTTTTTTTCCAAACCTCATCACGCCTTTCATCGGTGAGACTTTCAAAATACCTGGCCACCTACACTCGAACTCCGTGTTTCTACATCGGATATCGATAAGATTTCGGGCAAATTGAATGTCAAGAGACGCGTCGATAAGCTTCACTTTCTCTTCTAGTAGATGAATTATATCTGGCCCACTAACTCCCGATTCTCCTACCAACAAACCAACTAGGGACCTAAATTTTTGCTCGTATAAAGCCTCATAAGGCGCCATTTAAATCGCCGAACGGTAACCGTTATTGTAGGGCAAACCTAATGAGCAAAGAAGTGTTCATCCCGCCACTCAAAATCCAAGACACATGCTCGTAACATATCCTCGATCATTTGAATTGTACGTTCGACTTGCCCATCTCGCTGAGGGTGGAATGTTGTACCTATCAACCTCGGTTCCCAAACCTCTCCCGAAAAGACTCTGTAATCTAGCCGTGACCAGTTCTCTAAATGATAGATACCGGGGCCACCATGTAATCAATATCCTTCCGATATACACAATTCAACGTAGTCCTGCATGGAAAAAGCAGCCCTAACTCGGCGTAAAGTGGGCTGACTTTTTGTCAATCTATCAATGATGACCCGTATAGAATCAAATTTATGCCCGTACGAGGTAATCCTCGTCACAAAGTCCATATATTAATCGCTCCCATTTCCACATAGGCACCGCTATTTCTTGTGTCACCCACGGCTTCGATGTTCGGCTTTCACCGTTGGCAATTAGGATATTGAGCTACAAATTTTGTAACTTCCTTTATTCCCGCCACAAGAATATCTTTTTTATATCATGATACATCTTTGTTGAACCCAGATGGGAAGAGTAACAGAATATGCAATTCCCGCCCATAATTTGTCGGCGGTCCTACCGCTGGCCTCTGGAACACGCAGGCGATCCTCATATCTAAAATTGCCTTCGCTTACTGGAAATCAGAACTCCCTTGTCCTTATCTTCGAGCTGAACTAGATTAAGGTCCTCAGATCAGTCGTTCTTTCACTTCCACAACTAACACACACCGTTATATTCAATGACCGCTACACTATCTCCCGAATCTATTATACCTGACGTCAAACCGGCAATCGATGCACCCTTGGGCCACCCTATCGTTTCCGGCTTCAAAAAGCAACCTCATAGACTTACCAAGCAAGAGCATCCGCATAACATCATTTTCCTGTGATACAAAATATTCACATCATAGTTTTCAATTCAACCCGTGCCGACGCCGCCATAGGTTCACTCTTTTTTGTATGAAAATATACCGAGGCTTTATGATCAGGTAAAAATATCTACACGCCTATACAAATAGTGCCTCCTGGCTATTTTCAAGGCATGAATCACCGCGACTAATTCCGTGTCATAAGTCAGTAGTTCCTTTCATTCTTCTTCACTGTCCTGAAGCTGCAAAGCACATTTTCACTATGTCATCGCAAATTACTTTGTATCCCAACCCGATGCTTGAACCATCACAATACACCGCATAACCCTCTAATCCTTCCTCGAAAGGCTAATACCGGTGTCGAGGTCAATCGATTTTTCAATTCTTGGAAAAATTCTGTTCACATGTTTCAAACAGTGAAATTTGACTCAAGTTCGAGTTAACTTGGTCAGCAGCGCTTTAAGGTATTGTAATCCTTCCACGAATCTCCGTAATACCCTACTAATCCCAAGAAACTACGCATCATCAAAAAGGTAGTAGGTCTAGACAGACGACTTCACTCTGCCCAATTTTCTGCGAGTCTACCCGAATAGCAGACCGACACAACGTGTCCCAAAGCTACCGACCCAGCCGAATTACATTTAAAAATCCGCATACAAACCGGGCGATTCTCAGGTGAGCCTAGAGTAATGTTCGTAGGTGATCCTGATCTCTGGCTTCTGAGCTGGAATATGTGCTAGGAATATCATCAATAAATACTATCACAACAGATCCAGATATCGACCTCGAAGATGTTGTTCATCAAGTCCATGAACACCTGTCGGAGCATTTGTTAAACTCCATAAGACATGACTAGGAACTCAAAATGGTCATACTTGGTCCCAAAATGCTTGAATATTCCCTCTCACTAACTCGACCCGATGGTACCCTAACCTAAGTCTAATTTTGAGAAATATTTTGCCCCAGAATCGAATAAAACAAATCATCTATTCTAGGAAGTTGTGTAATTTTGGTTCCTTGATAGTGACTTTGTTCAACCACCGATAATTTATACACATGAGAGAACCATCCTTCTTTCTCACAAATAGGATTCTGTGCTCCCCACTTTGGAAAATTTACCGATGAAGCCCTTATCTAGAAAATCTTTCAACTTTTCCTTCAACTCTTTGAGCTCAAAGAGAGCCATTTGGTACGGAGTATAGGGATATGGGCCGAGTACCAATGAATCAATTGCAAAAATCAATTTTACGTCTCTAGGAAATTCCGTGTAGTCATCCTGGGAATACATCCAAAAATTCATCGACTCACTGAATGGATCGAAGAGTCAAGATTCTTTGAACATCCTGAATCTCCGACACACATAGATGCATCCCTTTGCTATCAATTTTTCTCGCTCATGATAGGGAAATAAACCTTAATCTCTTCGTAACCGCACTACCTTCACAATACTGCATCACTGGGAAAGTGGAATCGGACAATCTTGGGTCCAACATTCTACATTGGCATAATGGATGGAGCTATCCATCCATACTCCATAATTGCATCAAATCAAATCATCTCTAATTCTTCCAAATTTGTTAAATTATGGCGACCGACGGCCTCCACCGTACACCCCGATAAACTCTTTAGCTACAATAGAATCACCAACAAGAGTAGACACCGAAAAGGTCACCGAAGCACTCGCGTAATATCAACTTTCTTGAGCCACTAATTGCAACATAGGATAAAAAGTGGAGCCTCGGGTCTATCAAAGCATATACAAATAATGAGAGAAATGTCCAAGATACTGCCACAAACATCCAACCCACGACTCAATCGCTTCCCGAGTAAATCATATGTAAGATCTGGACTGGTGACTGTGATCGAGGCCCTCGACCTACCTCGCCCTATCGGCTCGAGGACCCGCGCCCGCCGAGATGCCGGGGCGTGCGACCCTACCGAAGATCTATCCTGTGGGTCCTAATCACCTGACTTTGCCGATAGCCCTCATCCGAAGCAACTCCCTTGTCCACATGTATAACAGCCGTAGAACCATACCGCATGCCCTGTAATTGACTAGCGACTCCAATTGGGGGAAAAGTGGTACAAGAATCGCCTCCGCTCCGACCACCTCTACTGTTGTGATCCTACCGACCGTGAACTATCAACGTGCCCCCGTCGTCCCTAACGACTCAAACTCCGCTTCTCCTTCCGTTGTTGTGGAGGTGGGGGTCTAGGGGATCTGCCTGGCTCCGACAATCGTGGTTTGGGCCCAACCCGGGAACTCTGCCTCCATATCACTAGGTTTATTCCTCGCGGCGCCGCCTCCCGACTTGCCCTCTCATCCCGCCGCCGCCGATCCCTCAATATTCCGCTAATGCCCGTGATACGTTAATTATCCATGTCCTCTCATAAAGAAGCCAGGATATTAGTCTCCACATATTCGGATTCAACCCATGATAAATCTGAACCCTAGCCGGCATGGTATCCACAAAGGCCGGTGCATATCTAGCCAAGGAATCAAACCTCATAGCATATTCTCAAACATTTATCGAACCCTAGCTCCAAATGCAAAAATTGATCTACCCCAGCCCGCGGATCTCCCGTGGCGATAATAAATGCATAAGAAGGCCTGGAGAAACCGGGCCAGCCTGGAGGGGGAACATCTCTCGCCGGATCTTTCCTGGGCTCGTACTATAGTACCGCAATATCCCGTAATCAAAATATCGCTAACTCCACTAATTCTCGTGTGGCATGCATTACCCTAAAAAAAAATTTGCCGCAACCGGTCTAGAAAATCCTAAGGGTCCTCATCCCGATCCGTCCCCGTGAATTGTGACTTCGCATAAGGAAATCTCAGACCCTCGAGCTACCATGCCCTCCTGAAGATTCTGCAACTACCGATACCACGGGCTGACGTTGTGCGGCCATCATCTCGAGCTAACATAACAACAAGACTCCTAACCTCCCGACGATGGTACTAGTATAGACTCGGGAGGCGTGCTGGCCACATTTGTCGCTCCAAGCGCTCTGACGTGGTGAAGAGTGTTGGGGAGACCGAGATGAATCCTCCATGTCTCCCTCGACTGGGCCGACTCGCTATGCACTCCGCTAGTGCCCCTCCTACCGCTACATCCACCCCTACCGCGTTTGTAGGGGTGTCGCTGGTCCGCCATTTCTTACTGGGATAAAAGAATATGGTAAGCTTAGGATTCATCCCTATACCGTACATCTCATAGAACGACTAGATAAGAAGAAAGAGTAACATCCTATCCATGCCTGTAGCCTCCTCGCCTATAGTATGTGGTGCACACTACATCCATAGACAAGACTCTACTTAGCACGCTTTGTAGACTCCCTTGGGATACAACCTACTCGATACCACGTTTGTCACGCCCCCACCTTGGGAGGCATGACTTGCACCCGGTGCCCTACGAGGATCCGGGAACCGACCGAGCTGGATTGAGCCTGGCCACTTCTAGTACAGCCGATACCTATACTTTAAATTAAGGAAACAACGGGCTATCTCGGCTGTAAACACAACCCCGGCCGATAAGGCCTGAGTAGCCACCTGTAAAAAGAAACAATCTAGCTAAACAACAATAACAAGGAATCTTATGTGCCGACATAAGACCACCATGAGGTCTAGTTATGACTATAAAGTATATCTAGGCTACGCTAAATTATGGCCACAAGGCTGCTAATCTATCACCTGAACAGGCCTCACACTACAAAGACATAACCGAAGCACATATATGCCCTACACGACCTATAAATAGCTAACCACAGAAAATAGATACAATCTCGCAAGCCTCTAGAATAATATGATTGTCGGGACAAGGCCCCACCTACCCACAAACCATACAATACCAAAAGGGGTAAACCTTCATCTAAAGGCCTGAAGAAAGGAGCTAACTGCTCCAGTATGTCAGACGAAACTACGAGGGACCCGCTTCTCCGTTCATCCGTACCGCAGCAAGTAATGTAGCACCCTTAAAAGGGCGTCAAGACCAATAGGTACTGAATATGTAAAGCATAACTATAAAATAATCGAGTAGTAAAGGTAAAGCCGAAATAATCAAAGAAAGGGATAGAAGTCATACCTGAGTAGCCGGGTTTCTATTATCTAGTCTACCAACACCAAAGCAAACAAGAACCTACCTGCCCCCATAAGCCGGAAGGTACAACCAGCACGTATCAACCCACTGGGCCCCATAAGCCCCGATGAGTACACGTCAATCTATTTACCCCTATCAAGGTCATAACGGGTCATATTGGTAACTATAGCTGTCCCGCGGGCCCCCCGGGTCCGGCAACCAAGCCCGCTCGCCTCCCGACCGTAGTTGTGTCTGAGTCTAGTGGACTCCTGATATCTACACCCTCGACACTAGGCTCTTCGGGGGGTGTGGGCCAATACGAGTATGTATAATAGTCCACCATGGAGTGGACTCTATGAGGACTTGGGACCCACCCGTCTCAAGGGAAGGCATGCCGCTCTTTCTTGAGCGATGTCATCTCGCCCGGGCGCGTCAGCACAGCTAAAAACCCTGGGGTTGGTCATGGAGGGCTATATAGACAAATTTGGAGCAATTCCAATAACTTTAGCTCTCGGCTAAGTTACGATTCACTCGAGCGAATTCGTGAAACCAACTCCATAACAATGCTCTCTGAAGCTTATACTTTGATACCCTCGAAGTTAATTTGAATTCGCAACGCTTTACGACGTGTAAATGGATGAAAACGGCTGATTTTCTGCATTATTTTCCCTCTCTAGCCGTGTTTATATATTTAAAAATAAAACCAAAATCCAAGGAGAGAACATATATATAGTTGAGGCTATGGACAGTGGAAACATGGCACGGACCTCAACGCTCCATTTGGCATGCCATGGGGCCCAACGCGAGAGCAAGGTCCGTGCCATGTTGCCCCTTTGGGCAAACTGCCCGGCCTTCTCCCCGCGCAATCCCATCTCCGTGCCTATCTCAACCTTTCCTCCGGTTCTTTCTCGTACTTATTGCACTCTAAAATTCTTAACTAACGTATGAATAGGTCGACTAAACGTTAAAAGCTTATGAGGTTTAACATCTACTATTGAATTTTGAAGCATGGGAATTTTTTATAACGCTTTTTCAATTAAAAAAATCACATTTCTAGCTTTATGAATTAAAAAGCCCATAGATGTAATGTTCATGAAAGGATGAGGTTTGTGGAGAATGTATGATGATCATGAGATATTATGATGAAAAATATGTTTTAAAGCTACCCATGTTTACAATTATATTTTTGATGTGAATTGAGTATTTCTATATGATAAAGCTTTAGGCAATGCCCATGTCTAATTATGAAGTATGATTTCCGAACTAAGCTTGCCACACCTCCGCTTGGAGTGAAGACTCCTAATTTTATTTTCGCCCTTTGTGGTATGTTTTGGGGCTGTGTTCATATGCATGATTTCATATTTGAGATGTATTTGATTATTGAGCTTCATCAATAGACGTATGTTGAGGTTCGTTATAAAAATGATGTGAGCATATGTATATTTTTGGAGTAGTGTCTAGCATCGAGTAGGCTTAAGGTTCCGACACTTAAGGCCTTAGAACTACGCACCAATGTAGGATATACTATTATACGTGATAATTGCGACCTCTCTTGTGAGCTACCCCGACTCCTAATAAAATTTCACTTAGCTTGAATCGATATCATGGTATCGTGCTCCTAGCCCCGGCAGTTTGGATGGCTTTAACCACTTGAGTGTGAGAAGTTGGGACCACATAAGTTTTATCAAGTATATCAGTTAAATGATGAGTCTCCCATTGTTCCTCATGATTTCGTGTATATGCATATTCATTACTCATGAGATATATATATATATATATATATTCATGTTCTAAAGCAGGTTTGACTCAATATTCAACTTTACTTATAAATGTCAGAATTTAGCTTTGAGTCAATCGATTCAGTTATGAAATTATGTTATGTTATGTTATGAAGAGATCATGATTTCAGAAAGAATGCATGCAAGCCCTACTCTCATATTCTTAATGATTATGTTTACATTATGCATTGTCTTTAAATGACTTTACTTACTTAAGCGGTTTCACTTACCTTGCATACTCGGTACATTCCACGTTCTGACCGCATATTTTATGTTGTATCATTTCATGATACAGGACCCAGCTCTCAGGTTCAGCCCCGCTCTTAGTCCGCCTTCCGAGATAGCATTGTACGTTGTTGGTGAGTCCTCATTTCTCGAGGGCTAGACATTTCAGATTTCCTATATGTATTTCAGTTTCAGTTTTGTTGAGTTAGTTGGGGTCTTGTCCCATTAACTCGTCATGTTTAGAGGCTTTTCAGACATATGTATGTATTCAGCTTTGGATTTCGTATTCTGATGTTATGGTTGATTTAGACTTCCGCTATTATTATCTTTTTGATTTCTCAGTCTTATTGATCGAGTTAGATGTATGCTTATTCTATGGGTTGACTTGGGTCTCTCAGGGATCCTTGTCCCGTATTGCAATCCGAGCTTCCAATTGGGTCGTGACAAAATACTTCTCCTTATATTGTGGAGTTCCTTGATATTGAGGCATTGTCACGCCCTGAGCATACTACCTGGGCGCGACTGGCACCTGAACCACGAGTGGCCTAAGTGAACACTTGACCTAGCTTACTACTAGTTAGATTACATTGAAGTATATTCGGAAACAATAACTGTAATGAGCTCAACTTAGTGAAAGACAATATTAATAAAATGCAACTGAGAATAATGTTAATAAGTAACATCAATGACACAACTCTCTAACTAGTCTATGAAACGTCTAAGTCTAAAAGATAGGTACTGGGACAAAGTTTTCACAGCTATCTCAAGCTCTACTAGAATAAAATACTAGATCAAACTGTGACACTCCGAATGTAGGAGGCCTCACCAAAAGCTGGATGAAAGTCAGATCCTAACGCTGTGTCTGCTAATGATCCTGTCTACCTGAGTCTGCATCATAATAAGATGCAGCGCCAAATGGAATTAGTACGTTGAATATACAGTATGTAAAATGGCTGAATGAAACAACAGTAAGCAAGAATCTCATAAACGAAAGAAGAAACTAACTGAATAAACATGACTGAAATTGAAACAATGTATGATGCATAGAAGGCAATATGATCAATGTGTAAAATAGTTTATGCAATAAAACTCATGCATCAAATTTATATCTGTAAATACATGTACAAGTAATGTATATCTTAGTTGGGGAGTTTCTAATAACCGACACCCTTATGAAGGAGCACATGATGCCAACTTATTGACCAAGTTGGGAGAACCATCAAAGCCTTGCCAGGGCAGAGGATGAAACTGAAACTGTGGATCCAAACTGAAGTCCTTACTAGGAACTGTTTAAGGAGTCTCCCAAACCAACGACACGATCTTATCCCACATCGGCTACGTAGTTCTGGGGCTTACGGGTTATCTGAACCCTTCATCAATCTCGTACCAAATAATTCTCCCAAAACTGTGCTCATATAAATATTTTTATCTAAGACAGTTGAAAACATCTTTTATAAAGCACTTTAGCTATAGTTATAATAGATGTTTTAAAAAAAGAACTCTTGTTGAGCCTTGGCTTAAGATCTCTGTACTTTACTCATGAGCCTTAGCTCAAAGCTATACTTTGAAAACTTGTGAGCTTCTATGCTAAAAAAAATTGATTTTTAAAAATAGGAATTTACTTTATCTTTTGAAAATCATGTTATAAACTGTACTTTCTTTCAAAAAATCTCTTTATCAAAACTCTCTTAAAATCTACTCAACTTTATAAAAATAATGCATTTATCTCATATTATAATGCTTTTAAAAATAATGACTTTTATGCAATTGGGTTCATGGGATAAGAGACGTGAACCATCATCAATCAATCAAGAATCAAGAGATATTATCAATAATCATCAAGATAGTAATGTCCAACAACCAAGAGATACAATAGACAATTCAATATGAAGAATTCAACAATGAATAATTCAACATATAGGAAAGAAGACCAAATCAAGAAATTGGGAAAAATTTATAGCTTTAACTTCAATAAACTCTTACTTAGATGTAGGGCATGAGGAAGAATATAATTCTTCACTTACGTTAGTCTTACATACCTCAAATGATCCAATCTTCATTGGAGAATCCGGAAAACTAACTCTGAAAACATTTAGAACCAGTGTCCTCAATGATTCCTAGAGTTTTGCATCAAGAATCGTATAAGAATCCATATCTTAGGGTTAGTAATTGATATTTTAACCTTATGAATGAAGGAGAAGACTTATCTTGGAGGAACTTATGATTGAAGATGTTTGGAGAGCCTAATTCCTCTTCAAAATCGTCAAAATTTAGGGAGAATATAAGGTCTGGACATTTGTTTATTATATGGGTAATGTTAGGAATTATTTCCAACTCAAAATAGGATATATATATAGAGAGAGAGAGAGAGACAAAGAGAGAGGTAGGGTCGGGATAGGGTCGACGTGCCGCATCGATTATAGCACCAGCCTATCCTCTCTAAATTTTGGCCCTGGCGTGTTGCGCTGTAATACCCCAAAAGTCCATAAAACTAGACTTAGTATTTGAACTATGATCAGAAGAAAAAGTTTGAAAAATGCCTCAGAACGACTCATTGTACGAGTCGTGGGAAGTAGTAACGGATCGCGGGTTCCAGTCTTGGAGAAATATTTGGTCGACAGGTCCAGGACCAATGAGCCATGGAACGACTCATGGGTTCCCATAATGGGTCATTGGTTGGAGTCGTCATTTGGTTTTGTATTGAAAAGGTGGATGGAATGAGTCGTGGTATGACCCGTTGTAAGGAACAATGAGTCATGATTAGTACTCGTGGGAAGGCGCAGCGAAAGTTGGTGCAGTGACAATGGATGGTCTAACGACCCATTTTCACATGGTATGACCCATTGCTGGTGTCCATGGTGGAAAGCCAAAAGCTTTACTTGTGGAGTTAGTGGTGACAATGAGAGGACACAATGGGTCATTGTGTCAGGTAATGACTCATCCCGTCGAGTCATCATTCAAAGGACTGAGAAATGAGGAACATGGGAAGGAAGTAACGAGCGATGTAATGAGTCGTTGGATCAAGGGATGACTCGTTGGTTGAGTCGTGACATATGGAAGTGTGATTTTTTCTACGAAATCAGTAAGGGTATTTTTGTAATTCCTAAGCTCTTAGGCCCTAAACTACATCATTTTAAGCCATGAAAGAAGTGTATTAAGGGAGTTTAACCTATTGTAATTTATTCAACTCCTATGCATGCAAGTTTAGAGGTTTTCTATTGAAGATCAAGCTTAAATCCTTAAATTTCTTCTCCAAATCTCTTGGGCTTTCAAAGACAAGTGTAGATTCAGCTTACCTAGATATGTAGAGCTATGAATGACAGTTCCTTTCACTCTCATGCTCAAAATTCTCTTCAATTCTATGAATTTAAGTTCTAGATCATGTTCATGATCTTATGTGATTTTAATTCAATTTTATGAAATTCTCTATGATTTATTTATGGGTCAATCCCCTCTATATTTCAAAGTATGTTTGAAGATTCATCGGCAGATTTGATATCTATTTTGATTATAAAATCATGATTTCAAGTTTTAGAAAATTATGCCCAATTATGCAAGTTTCATGAAAAATCAAGTTTATGATTTATGATTTCAAGTATGACGAGATATCTAGCATGAATGAATGATTATAAATTACCCATGTAT
>JACEIK010004611.1:118083-129703 GCA_018107945.1 Datura stramonium | reverse complement strand
GAACTTGATAGTTAGCTGAATTGGTCCAGTCCCTGTGGGTTCGACATCCGGCTCTTAAAAAGGGTCACTATATTACTTGTACGACCCGTACACTTGCGGGTACGTCAATAGTCACCTATTTATAGAAATCAATCCAGTATACTACCTATATAATCCACCACAAGAATCAGCACCACATCAAAACATAGATACTCAACCTGATATTGAACCAGCTCAAGAACAATCTGGTTCTCAACTGAATACAAATGAAGACAAAGGCTATACATAGGAGTGCAATACTCATATTCCAAATAGACTAGCTTCTGCAAGAAGATCAGGAAGAGAAAGAATTCCTTCAATATGGATGAAAGATTTTGTGTCTTTAAATATTCATCAAGATCATCCTTATGCCATGTCCAAGTTCATTTTTTATGAAAACTTATCACACAAATATCAAGCCTATATAGCCAAGTCATCAGATACTATGAAGCCTACGAATTACTTTGAAGCAGTTAAAGATCCAAGATGGATCTCTACCATGATACACGATATTAAAGCCTTGAATAATAACCACACATGGGATACAATTGTGTTTCCAAAAGGTAAGATCCCAATAGGATGAAAATGGATCTAAGATCAAGTATAAGGCATAGGGTGAAGTGGAAAGATTCAAGGCCAGACTTGTGGCCAAATTCTATAGTCAAAGAGAGGGAATTGATTTTCAGAAAACCTTCTCTCCAATTGTCAAAATGAAGACAGTACGGATAGTGTTAGCTATATCAGTTGTAAACCAGTATAATACCCCGAAAGCCCTAAGATCGGACCCGAGGGTTGAAATGGAGAAAATAAAATTTTTTATACCAGGTTACAGGACGAGTCGTCTAGTGACCCCTGAGGTGCACCACGAGTCGTTAAGTGGCTCGTGGAGTGAAGGGTGAACTTGGTTGGATTTTTGAATTTGGGGTTGACCACGGGTGAGGCCACGAGTCGTGGTCAGGACCACGAGTTGTTAGGTCACTCGTGGTCAGAGGTTGGCTTGAAGTGGAAAATTTGGGCAGTGCTGGCCACAACTTGATCACCACGATTCGTTGGGTACACCACAAGTCGTGGTGTCCCTCATGGTGACCCTCAAAAGATAAGTCCCAGTATTGGCCACGAATGCAGACCACAAGTCGTGGTGTTGGCAATGAATCGTCCAATCCCTCATTGGGACTGGCAGTGAGTATTTTATTATGAATTTATTAAAGGTTTTTCCATAATTTCTAAGTTCCTGAGGCCTAAACTACGTCGTTTTAGGCTCAGATAAGTGTGTTTTAAGAGGGTTTAGTTCACTAAGCCTATTCCTCTCCATGCATGCAAGCCTAGTAGTTCTAAGGGGTGATCAAGCTTAGGATTCATCAAATTCTTCCCCAAATTCCTTTGGGCTCTCAAGAGGGTTGTGGAATCAGATTCTCCCAATTATGTAGGGTTATGAATGGGTGTATCCATCTACTCCCATGCCCAATCTCTCTTCAATTTCATGTGATTTCTAAGTTGATGAATCTATGGGGTTTTAACCCAACTTATGAATTCTCTAAGTATCTATCATGGGTATTCTCTATGCATATTTCTAATGTTGAATTATAATTTATGGGCATGTTTTATAATGTTTTCAGTTACAAATTTTGATTTCAAGGTTTTACAAATAAGATGTCCATCTGTGGAAGTTCATGAAAATATGAGATTATGATCTATGCTTCTAGTTATGATGAGATGTTCATGATGAAAGTATGATTTTGAATTACCCATGTCTACGTTCATGTTTTGAGTAGTCAAAGTCTATTTCAAGCATGTTTAAGTATTGGGCAAGCCCCTATGATCAAGTATGTTTCATGATTTATCTAAATTTCATGTTATCAACTTACCACATGGTTTTGGAGTCTAGACTCCCACTCTTGTTCAGCTTGTGGTATGGTTTGAGCCAGGGCTCCTCATGTTATGATTTCAGATTATGCATGTATGTTTATTATTCAGCTTCGTCACTAGACGATGGTTCAGCTTCATTGAAAAACGATGAATAGCATATGCATGTGTTTAGGAGTAGTGTCTAACATCGAGTAGGCTAAGAATCAGTCAACCCTGTGCCTCAGAACTACGTGCCAACGTAGGTATCTCCCTTGTGAGATTCCCCTGCCCCAAGGGGCCTTCAACTTGATATCGATATCATGGTAGCGTCTTTAGCCCTGGCAAGGCTTTGGACGTCTCTGCCCACTTGAATGTAATAGTCGAGACCACGTAAGCTCTATCATGGTGATGTTGATTATATGACGAGTCTCTCATTGTTTCTCATGATTTCAGTTATGCATGTTCATCAGTCATGATATTATATTTTCAGTAGGTTTGACCCAAATGTTCAGTTTTCTTATGATTATCAGTTTTCAACTTTGGGTCATTCGATATAGTTATGTATTTAGTTATATTTAAGTCATGATTTCAGATAATAGCATGCAAGCCCTTCTCTCAGACTCCTATGATGAAATGTTTATGATATGCATGATATTTGATTATACTTACTTAGCTATTTTACTTACCCTGCATACTCGGTATATTCCACGTACTGACCGCATACTCTATGTTGTATCGTTTCATGATACAGGCTCAGACATTCAGGCTTAGTCCTGCCGCTATCCAGATATTCTGTGTTAGCGTCTCCTAGTCAGAGTTGGTGAATTCTCATCTTTCGAGGGCCCTTCTTATCAGTTATATTTAGTATTTTCAGTTTCAGACTTTAGTTAGTTAGTTGGGTTCTTGTTCCATCAACTCGTCAGTAATAGAGGCTTATTAGACATAGTAGTATTTAGCTTTAGACTTGTGTTATGTATTCAGATATTTGATGTTATCAGCTTTTCAGACTTCTGCTATGTTACATGTTAGATTTCCGCATTTAAAATGTTGAGCTTAGATGTTATGTTCATGTCACGTGTCGACTTGGAGCCTCTCGAGGTTCTTTGTCCCATGTCTCGATCCGGGCCTATGTTCGGATCGTGATAAACTTGGTATCAGAGCATTAGATTTTGAAGTGTCCTAGTGTGTCTGAAAGCCACGTTAAGTAGAGTCTTTTTCATGGGTGTGAAGCGCGCCACACGTATGACGAAGAGGCTACAAAATGTTTAGGAAATGTTCCCTTCTTTCATGATCTATGTCGTGCGATGAAATGTCTCTCTATCCTTCTAACTTGTGCTATACGTGTTTGCAGAATCATGCTCTCGTCGAGTCAATGGAAGAAGAAATAGAAACGGAAATGGCCATGAGAACGGCAATGGGGATGGGCACCAGCAGGCCCCACTAGCCCCTGAGGATCATGTACCCGAGTAGGTTTCCCACGTAGAGTTCAGGGCAGCCATACAGATGCTAGCTCAGGCTTTGACCGCTCAAGTCAACCAACAGGCGGTAGCATATGTCCCTCATAATGGGAATACGGTAGCGGCGAGAGTTAGAGATTTTCTGAGGATGAACCCTCCGGAGTTTCTCGGATCAAAGGTGGATGAGGATCCACATTAGTTTATTGATGAAGTTATGAAGATCAACTAGATCATGGGGGTGACTGGGAAGGAGTGCACAGATTTAGCCTCATATCAATTGAAAGGGATTGCACATATTTGGTTCAGGCAATGGAAGGATAGCAGGGCAGTCGGAGCAGGCCTCAGTGATTGGGATGAGTTTCATACCGCATTTCTGGATCGGTTCTTTCCTCATAAGATGAGGGAGATTAAAGTAGCTGAGTTTGTGAACCTGAAGCAAGGAAAGATGACAGTCCAGGAATACGCTTTAGAGTTCACTCGCTTGTTCAAGTATACACCTGAGATGGTGGCAAATCAGAGAGCCCGAGTGAGTCGATTCGTGCATGGGATAACAGATTATTTGGTCAAAGATTGTCGGACCGCGATGCTTCATTAGGACATTGAATTTCCTCGGATAGTTCTGTATGTCCAGCAGATAGAGGTAATACAGGTGAGTGAGTGGGAGAGAGAGTCCAAGAGGGCCAGGACTGATAGTTTCGGATTCTCCCAGTAGAGATCTGGTGGTGGGCACCGTCAGCAGTCCCACCAGAGATCTTCAACCCCCGCGCCGTCAGCTATGAGTGTGTCATTCAGGTCTTGGCGCGACCAAAGGGGACGAGCATCAGGCTCTCGAGGTTAGGGGAGCAGACCCGCAGAGTCCAGCATCCCAGAGTGTGGTCGGTGTGGTCGGAGACACACGGGTCAGTGCTTAGCAGGTACAGATGCTTGTTTCAGGTGTGGGAAGCCTAAATATATGCTCAGAGATTGTCCAGCAGCTAGACAGGGCCATGATAGGGGCCGAGGCCTAGCCACTAGCTCAGTAGCCCCACTAGCACGCACAGCTCAGCAAGGTGCATCCATTAGTGCGGGTGGTGGTCAACGTCAGAACAGATTCTATGCCCTCAGATCTCGTCAGGAGAAGGAGATCTCCCTAGATGTAGTCACTGGTATGTTACGAGTATTCCGCCTTGATGTATATGCATTGTTAGATACAGGGGCTACTTTATCTTTTGTAGCACTCTATGTAGCCCGTAGTTTCGTAGTAAGTCCCGAAATCCTATCAGAACCCTTCTCAGTCTCTACTCCAGTCGATGATTTAGTTATAGCTCGACGGATATATAGAAATTGCCTTATCACAGTCCTTCAGAAAGTCACCTCAGCAGATTTAGTAGAGGTAGCCATGACAGATTTTGATGTTATCTTTGGCATGGATTGGCTACATGCATATTATGCCTCAGTAAATTGTAGAACCCATACGGTAGAGTTTCGATTTTCTGGTGAGCCAGTCCTAGAGTGGAAGGATAGTTAAGTTGTGTCTGTAGGCCGCTTCATTTCCTTTCTTAAGGCCAAAAATATCTAAGGGTTGCGTGCACCATCTAGTTAGGGTTAAGGATGCTACATCCGAAACCCTGACTATTCAGTTAGTTCCTGTAGTGTGTGAATACCCAGAAGTATTTCTAGATGATTTATTGGGAATTCCTCCCGAGCAGGAGATCGATTTTGGTATTGACCTTCTTCTTGATATGCAGCCTATATCTATTTCTCTTTACAAAATGGCCCCAGCCAAGTTAGAGGAGTTGAAGGAGCAGTAGAATGACCTCTTAGACAAGGGTTTCATCAGACCTAGCAAATCCCCGTGGGGTGCACCGATGTTCTTTGTCCGAAAGAAGGATGGTTCCCTTCGGATGTGCATTGATTATTTGCAATTGAACAAGGTTACAATTAAGAACATGTATCCTCTCCCCAGGATTGATGATTTGTTTGACCAGCTTCAGGGTGCTAAGTGTTTCTCAAAGATAGACCTCAGATTCGGTTACCATCTGCTCAGGGTTCGGAAGAGTGAAATTCTGAAGACAACCTTCAGGACTCGGTATGGTCACTATGAGTTTGTAGTTATGTCTTTTAGACTAACGAATGCTCGTGCAGCTTTTTTATGGATTTGATGAACAGGATGTTCAAGCCGTATTTGGATATGTTGGTGATCGTGTTTATAGATGATATTCTCATATACTCTCGGAGCGAGGAGGAGCATGCCGCTCATATGAGGGTGGTGTTACAGACTCTTAAGGATCGTCAATTGTATGCTAAGTTCAGCAAGTGCGAGTTTTGGTAGACTCGATAGCATTTTTGGGCCATATGGTGTCAAGTGAGGGTGTACAGGTGGACTCTCAAAAGATAGAAGTGGTGAATAATTGGCCTAGACCAGTGAGTCCTTCAGATATCAGGAGTTTCTTGGGTTTAGCCGGTTATTTTCGAAGGTTCGTTGAAGGATTTTCATCAATTGTAGCACCGTTGACTAAGTTGACCCAGAAGAAAGTAAAGTTTCAATGGTCAGAGGCCTATAAGAAGAGCTTCCAAGAGTCGAAGACTCAACTCACCTCAGCACTAGTGTTGACCCTACCTGAGGGTACCGATGGGTTTGTGGTATATTGTGACGCTTTGTGAATCAGTCATGATTGTGTATTAATGCAGCACGGTAAAGTTATAGCCTATGCTTCCAGGCAGTTGAAAGTCCATGAAAAGAACTATTTGACTCATGACCTCGAGTTGGCAGCGGTAGTATTTGCCTTGAAGATTTGGAGAAACTATCTGTACGAGGTTCATGTGGATGTGTTTACGGACCACAAAAGCCTACAGTATATGTTTACCCAAAAGGATTTGAATCTACGTCAGAGGAGGTGGTTGGAGCATTTGAAAAATTATGATATGAGTATCCTTTATCATCCGAGCAAGGCTAATGTGGTGGCAGACGCTCTTAGCAGGCTTTCTATGGAGAGTGTGACCCATATAGATGAGGAAAGGAAGGAGCTAGTGAAGGATGTGCACCGGCTTGCACGAATAGGAGTTCTTCTTGTTGACTCGACGGATGGTGGTGTTATTGTTCAGAATGAGTCAGAATCTTCCTTGGTGACCGAGGTCAAAGCTAGACAAGACGAGGATCCTATTTTAGTAAAGTTGAAGGAAGTCGTTCGAAATCAGAAGGTGGAGGTCTTCTCCCAAGGGGACTAAAATATGTTTTGTTGATATAGTCCTATCAGAAGGAATAGATAGCATTCCTTATGTGTTTGTAACTGTTTTGTTGATATAGTCCCTTTGTTAATATATAGAATGTTAACATTATCAAAAAAAAAATATCGTCAATGGTAGATCCTTTGTACGATTTCGTCTATGTGTCACTGTCACTTTTGTTGTGCGTTCGAGCCTGAGCTATTGACTTCGAACCCTTAACGGTTTAACCTGTTCTATCCTTGCAACGAACTTTCCCCGGCTCTGGATGGTGTTTCTGGAAATGGCTACCGAGCTCTTTTTCATTCCTTCCTTAACTCGACTTTTCCTTGTCACTGATACCTTGACTCCTCGCGGCATCGCTTGACTTCTGCCACATGTTTGATGCAGCTTTTACGCTATACAACAATAACAACGACAAGTTTCGTATTATTAGCATTATTAGTAATAACTTTGACAACACTATACGCACCAATATTTTCAATTGTGTTAATACATATTAGTTATATATTCAATATCCTTCACAATGCCACTTGAATTGACTGATTTCTAAAATAATGGTCTGGTTTAAGATGCTTCCATTATATTTATCAATGGTAATCCCTTAATATTTGGATTATTAGCCGAAACAAATTGACAACCCTTTTCTTTTCTCTGTGCCTATAATAAGCTGTAATTTTCTATCAATATGAGAATTTTCTCGAGCGAAAGAGTGAGTTCTTAACCTATTATAGGTGGGATTTTTTTTTTTGGCGAAAGTTGTGAATCTTTTCTAAATATGGAGATTGTGGAAAGTGGAAAGATAAACCTGATCCATAAAACTTATGGACGGCCAATTTGTCCACAATACTTCTTTGAGAAATACTAAAAGATTTCTATAGAACTCCTTTATTTGAACGTTTTTAATTTCATTTCTTCTGATGTAATAAGTCAAACCCTTCTAGGGGAGATAAATAATGTACTTTTTTCTTACATAAAGTTGAATTTACGATTTCAGTTTCAACATGTTTTAATTTGACCGTTGCACAACTATGCAACAGAAAAGTTATTGGATCATATTATAAGATTAAATCGCATCTATTTAGACTCTCAAGTCATATGGTTAAAATCTGCAAAACAATCAACCTGATGTATGTGCATCACAGAAGTTCGAACATGACGGAGCTGGCAAAGATGTTAATTCAACTTGGTGGAAGCAAAAAACATATTCTATCTCTTTTAGGAGGCTCAGATTTATTACATTAGAAGAAAAGAAAATATTCAAATACTGGAGATCTAGAGAAATCTTTCAATATTTTTTTAATAAATATTGCATACAAATTGACAATTTGTATGTTCTATAATCAAGTTTATCTTTAACTTTGTAAAGTATCCATATTTTAAAAAAAGAAATATCACAATTTTGGTAGAGAATCTCCTAATTATGTTCCCACATCTCTCTTGGCTCAAGAAAAGCTTCATATCGATAGAAACTCACAGTTTAGTTATGAATTTGTTCTGTTGCTCCAATGTTAGGAGGTGACCATTGATAAATACAATTACAATATCTTGAGGTGGATCATTATTTTTGAAATTAATCAATTCAAATTCATTGTGAAGAATGATGAATATATAACTAATATGTTTGTAAAGACAATAGAAGATGTTGGTGCGCATATTGATGTTCAAGTTATGATTGATAATGTTAGTAATATGAAATTTGTCTGTGCTACTCAGAGCTAATTATCTTCTCACATGTTCTGGACAGCGTGTGTTGTTCATTGTTTAAATGTAGCATTGAAAAGTATATGTCAACCATATGAAAAATATATGAATTGCAAGTAAATATTACATTGATTAGTAAACTTAGTAACCTGAAGAATTTTGTGAAGAATCATAACATGACGCACGTTACTTTTCCAAAGCATTCATATTTGTGCTTATTGAAAGTTGTTGAAGCAAGATTTGCTTCACATATTGTCACGAGTACTTGTGTTTGTAAAGTGAAATTATCAATAGAGAAGTGGTGATGGATGATGGCAAAAAAAAGTTGAAGCTAAAACATCTTAAATAAAATCTTTTATGATATTGGAATAATATGGACTACTGTTTGAAGATTATAGAACCAATTGTATCCATGCTTTGAAGTTAGATTCTTGATTGTCCTATATTGCATCTTACTCAGGCACATGCACAATGATTGAGCTAGTGAAAACAATTATCTTTGCGCACAAAAGGAATTGGAGCACCTATTCATTGATTAACAACATTAAGAGAAATAATTCAACCACCATAGTAGCCAAAGATCTATTTTTGCACATTATAATCTCCTTTACGCTCTCGCAAAAGGAACAATATAGAATTGGTCTAAGCAAATCTTGGAATTTGGCTATAGATACATTTCCTTCATTTGATATTTTCTTTAGCAATTTATTTAATATGATAAGTTTTTCTTTTTTCAGAACTTTTTAAGTTCTAATATTTCTATTAATTCTGATGTCTGTATTGGTGGAGATAATTCTGTAACCTACCTGCCTACAACTTTAAAACTTCTCAGTTTAAAAAATTAAAATACTGAAATCTCACAAGCTATTTGTAAGTTCACAAATTAGACATCTTTTTAGCTCTATTTTAGAAATTTGAATTATTTAAACCCAAATTCTCGCACCCATACATGTTGCCAAATCCTAAAGTTGAGGTCATGACAATCTACACCTTTTCCTATCAACAAAGGAATTGATGCACCTGAAAATTTATGCAAGCACCAGGAAATGACTTGCAGTCATTGATATATTAGTGAGTACTCAAATGGTGACTGGCCAATATTGCCCTTAGCTGAGTTAATACTTCTTCACTATAGTTAGGTGCTTCCGATGTCACAAGAGTTACAAGTTGACAGTAGTAGTTAAGCCTTTTTCAATTTGCCTATGCTCCGAAAACATCAATCACTATATAGTCTGGTGCTTATTGTAGGGACATCCATAAAAAAAAATTGTTGCAAAAAGCTTTAAATCAAATGTTGCAGACAGGGTTATGCTATTCATTGACTGCTAATTGGCATTCTGATGTTGCCTTTCTCGTCTAGGGTCCTTATCCGCATCTTTTTTAAGCTAACTTTTATATGCAATGGGACTTTGAGTTTGCGCTCTTGTCCAGTATAATGCCCATAGTTTTTTATGGTGATGTCTGGCAAGACTACATGCACCTCAGCTATTTGACAGGGTACCTACATTCCCGCACTAGTATAGATATCGGGAAATTCCATCTTCCAAAGTTTAGGTAGATGGGAAGAAATCACCAAGCTTTTTTGGCCTCTACTGAACCATGGTGAAGTTATTGTGCAAAATACTCCTCTGTATGTCGTGCAGTTGAGGTAGTACTATTTATATTGGTTCTTCTAACAAAAATCCTGATGTTTGTGAGGCTTTTAAACCATATATTGTTGATCCTATGTTACATGGACCTCTGTTGAACCTTTGATGTAATGCTGTAGATCTTTCAACATACCTTAAAATCTACTAAAGTCGACATATGCATTTTGATTTTTGGCTACACCCCCATATTTGACCCTTGTATCCAAGTATATAACACAAGAAAAGGGCTTAAAGAAACTGTATGTGGTTGATGAGCTTGTTTTCTTTTTGCCAACATCAGGCGGACGGTATATTTCTTATTTCTATTGCTTGTTATTGAGGCCTTTTCTTGTTATTCACTGATAAGTTTATTTACTTATATCTGATTGTCGGAGTTGTGCAGGAAGCACTAGAACTGCTCGACAAACTGGAAAGGCATCAGCTGCTTGCAAGAAGTTGGAAGACTATGTTGTAGATTCTTGTGAAGCCTTGGGGACAACGATCAGCCTCCGACAGGTAGTGGGCTGGAGTTGATGGTGCAGTCCCAAGGCCCTTTCTTGTTAAATGTTTGCACCCACACACCAATCCTAGGTTAGAAAACTTACTAATTGTCTACTCACTGATGTTATGGCTGGCTGACATGATTATTTTATTTATGCTACGTAATGTGGAAACTCGGGCCAGATCGACTACTGCCAGTGTCAAGAAAACTCTTTGCTTTTTTGCAATGTGTCATGACTTTTTTCTACCTTTATGAAAAGTTTATTGATATTTGTTGGGCTTGTGGAGGCCTGATTAAGTCGGCCCAGCCGACTTAGGCCCGTTAGAAATCCTAATAACCCGAATCTATTTCTATAAATAGATAGCTTGTACTTGTAATCTAAAYACCACAAGAGAGAGCAATAAAATTCCTCCCAGTTGCAGCTGTGGACTAGGTCGTGAGACCGAACCACGTAAATTCTTGTGTGTCGCTTTGTGTTCCGTTTCTCTATTTTCTCGCAGTTAATTTTTATGTGTGTTTATTGTTGTTCCGTTGTCCTAACAATTGGTATCAGAGCGAGGTTATACACACGAAAAAATTAGCGAGAGTCACCAAAAAAAAAATTCGGAGAAGGAAAAAAAAAGGGGCAGCAGATCTGCTACCGGAAGAAGAACAGTCGCTGCTGCTGCCAGTCGCGACGTCGGAGAAGAGTAGCATTCGCCGATCAGAGGAGAACGGAGCAGCCGCAGCAGTCGCACCATCGCACAGAGGCCCATCGCAAACAGTCGCCGCCTTCGCGCAGGTCATCCAGATCCGGCGTCGTTCAGTCGTTGCCTCCTTCGAGAGCAGCAGATCGAGAAGCAGGCTCGTCACTCCGTTGTGACCAGCAGATCTGAAGAGAGGAGAAGCAACAGCCGTCGCTTCCGCCGTCGCGAGCAGCAGATCGAGCAGCCCAGGCCCCGCCGCTGCCGTCGTCGAGCAGCCCAACCAATGCGCAGCGCCTCCGCTGAACTGGTCGAGCTGCCACCGTCGAGCACTTCCAGTCCCAGCCCAGATCGAGCAGCAGGCTTGGATCTGAACAGCCTCGACCGCGAAGCACCGGAGAAAGAGATAGAGCAGTCGCCGGAAAAGCACCGGCAGGTATTGCTTCACCGGAAAATTATTGTTTCGCCGAAAAAAAAAATTCGGCAGAAAAGTTTTTCCAATTGGTCTTTTGTTGTTGTTGGTCTGAGTTGCTTTGTTGGTGTGTATTGGTTGAATTTCTGACGAAGTTACCAAGATCT
>JACEIK010004611.1:99938-114069 GCA_018107945.1 Datura stramonium | reverse complement strand
CTTATTCTTAATAAATACTTCGAAAAATATATTATTTTTAGTAATATTTTTATTATATAATTTGTTTTAATTTAGATAAGATTAAAATTAAAAAAATATCATTAATTTCTTCTTAATTATATGAGTTTACTTTAGCGAGGAATTCAAGTATGAAAAAAAAAAGAGCAAAGGGTCAAATTTACCCCTAATTTTAGTTTAATAGCTATTTTATCTTTCGTCATATTATGGAGTTATTTTACCCCGCCATCATCAAACTATTCATTTTTACCCCCATTTGACGGAAATTTCCAAATCACAACAAATAGTTCGTTTTTCAAAATAAAATCCATAAACCCACAATATAATCCGCTTGCCCTGACACAACTTAATTAAAATGAACCCAAATTTCTAATCCGTCGCCCAAACAAATAAACCCCTGCTCTGGAAAACTGTGACAATGGCACACTTCTTTGATTACATTGAAAGCAGGGTTCGGTAAGGACTTTGTCCGCGAATCCACGAATGAAGAAGTAGAAGATGACTTCTTCGTTCTTATTAAAGTTGTTCAGTCTATTTTAGCATCTAAAATGTCATATACGAATCTGATAGTGTAAAATACTTTTACACAATTCGTGTAGAGAAAAAGAGTGAGTACTCCTTTAATTTGTGGTTTAAATGGACTGGAAGAATTAATAAGAATATGAGGTGTGATAAGATGTTTGCTTGAATTAGAAGTTGATTTGTGTATGATTATTTCGTGATAAGTAATGTATAGATATGAAGGATATATGTTGTAACGATTCGCTCGGTCGTTATAGCATTCCGACCATGTAAAAACAGACGAATTTAAATTTTTAGAATTCGTGATAAATCCCTGAGAAACGAAGGGCGCACAAAGAGTAAATTCAAAAGGGTTTAATCGCAATCGAGTGGACCCAAGCGGGGATCCGCCGCGGCTGGACGTTTTCCGCCACAACGAAACCACTGAAGAGGGACGGGTGTCCGCTGCAGCAGATAACGCGGACCAGAAATCTGCAATCCTGTTCTGATTAGAATTTTGAAAACCTAGTCCTTGAAGAGGACATTAAAAATGCCTAAAAACAGAAAATAGATTTTTTTGGGGAAACAAGAGGATCCAAGAGGTGGAGATTAGACCTTCATGGCTAGGAGCTCTCATGAGAAAATCAAGAAAATAATGTATCCCCGCAGACGAGAACAATCGGGACGATACCTTGCGCACAGATAGACTATAGTTTACTCGCTTTTGTATTAGACTTTGGTTAGCTAAATATAAACGCGCGTATGGTTTATATGCTTTCGATGAGTAAAATTATACTTTTAACCATGTTAGTGCCTGTTAATCGGAATCGGTTAAAATATAAGAAAAAGCGAATTAGAAGAGGGGTGATGAAAGCCCATAATGAGGTAAATCCCTAGGGGAGATGTCTCAACTAATAAATGGGTTCATGTTTTAGATAATCATTGAATCAAACATCATTGAGTAGATTAACTTCCGGGTGTCATTGTCAGAATACTTTCAGGTATAAATTATGGAATTCCTCTTTTTGAATCGAAACTATGGACGAGTAATCACGTAGATTCAACGTAGGAGATGCAAATAACGAGCTGGTTAATGAGTTATAACTATGTTAGAGCACGAGTTGATGCGAGTGATGTAGGATAGTAATCCCTTACATAATGACTTAAATGTGTCGTGGTTGGTATTGTATTTCTAGATTGATGATTGTTGTCCGCATTAACGGTGACACTGTGGCAAGTTAATTATTGATGTAAGCTTGTTATGACATATTTTCATTATGGTGGGTATAAGGAAATCAAAACAGGGGAGAAATTGGAATAAAGATTGGTCACAGTATTGCCGGCGGTACCGCTGCGGTGGGTAGTATACCGCTATAGCGAGACCGCTGTAACGGTAGTAAATATCGCTGCAGCGCAGCCCACTCCAATGAGCGGGCCAAGTTGTAAGTGTTATAACGTGCTAAAATAATTGTAATTATTACTGTTTGAACACGAGATTGATTTGAAATCATCATATGATTGTACTTGTAAAGGTGATTATGCAATTTTTATCGTGTGATGATTTATTTCTGGCTGTGCTACATTGTGCATCCCGAGTTTGAGGGGTAAGTTGGCATCAAATGAATGTGTGACTGAGCTGACGGATAATAAAGAAGGCAAGTCATTGATATAATGGTAAATGAGAGGCCTATGGCCAAGTGTAAGGAACTCAGACAAATAGGTTAATATATTCAGTTTTTTAGTAAGGTTTTGATATACGAGTGGCTCGTGCGCGAGGTAAGCATCCGGGCGAGAGGTATGAGTGAATACAGGTATGGCTAAAGGAATATGCGGCTGGGTGTATGAGTGAGTACACAGATAGGTATGACGAATGTTTCATACGGCTGGGTGTACAGTACATGAATTTCTAGAGTCACCTGCAGGTCATGACTGGAAGGGAAAGCATAAGACCCTATGATATATGTGTACAGTGATATGACGGAGGCGTGTACCAACATATCATCGATAGTATAATTGTGAGATAGAGATTATGTGGGTATGGTTTAATATACATAGGGCTGTAGATACAGAAAGGTACTAGATATACAAGTGTGGTACAGGATATACCGACATGAATCGTGTTTGAGGTGAGAAACAGGGGTGCAATACCGTATAATGGTTGCCCGGTCCAGGTACAATATCTTATGAAATTTTCATGGTATGAAGCTAGGTATGTGCATGTACTTTACTGTTGAGAAAATTGACTCCCTCATATTGTTTTGATGACTTTTATGTGTACTTGAGTTAATTAATTCGTATGTTGCATTTGAATGTCTTGTGTTAACTGGCTTTTGTGGGCTATGGATGATAGCATGACGGTTTTGAACGAAAGATAGTGCAGTATCGTGAGATAGCAAGTACACCTTATTATTTTATGTACTTTGCTAAGGAGGGTTGGAAAATACTATAGATAATTAAATAGGTTAAATGGTATAAATGGATTTGGTTAATTCTAGTGAATGGTCTGAGAAATAGTGGTGTTACGGAGTTTTATAGCAGGAATAAACAGAATCGGATCAGGGGAATTCAGGTACTGACTGTGGGGTCTATCGGTGCAGCAGAGATATAGCCGCGGTAGTGGGATCGCTGTGGCGATCTGAGTATTCGCTGCAGCGAAAATGAAGGGAGACAGATTGAAGGACTTTAATAATGAATAGGTTTGTAAAAGTGTTGCGTAAACTTTGAGGAGATTTAAGTACATGAATGTGGCAGTTATACCTAGTGTGATGTTTAAGAATGAGATAATCGTTACATTTATTGACATTGATTGTTTATTAATTATTATGTTGTTATGTTAACTAACTCTAGTCGGTCGATGATGCCTACCAGTATGTGTAGTGTACTGATACTATCTTGCTACACCTTTTTGGTATAGGTTGTGGCAGGTTGAAGTTCCTTGTTTGGCGTGGAGTACTCAGCACCAACTTCAGTATTCTTCTATCCATAAGAAGCTGGGTCATTTTGTTTTGTCAAGTATTTCAAGTAGAGCTCTTATACCTGTCTAGACTAGATTTGGGGAGAGTCATGGTTGGGGAATCTTGTAATTTTATTTTGGTTGAGATTTTTATCAATTAAAGAGAAGTAATCAAAATGTTTGAGACTAATTTATTGTATATTAATAGTAATGTTTGTAAGAGTTCTCCTATCGAGTAAAGTCAATGTAGGTACCCGCACGGACTGTCCATTTGGTGTCACGCCCCACCTTGGGAGGCATGACTGGAACCTGGTACCATACTGGGATCTGAGCTGACATGGCTGGGCTTATGCACTCCTGGTGCCTACCAGCTCTTTAAATTAAGAAAACAACGAGTTATATCTCAGCTGTAAACACAGCCTCCGGCCGACAAGGCCGCATAGCAACCTAAAGAAAGAAAATAGCTAACCAACAACATGCAATAAAGGGGATCCTATATGGGGCGACAAGACCGTAATGATGTCTAGTTATAGCAAAATGAAAACAAGCAGTCATAACTATGCTATAGCTGACAAGGCTGCTAACTAAAAGCTAAACTAGGCCCCACACGGCCATCACGCAAAATAAACATACATACCCACACGGCTAACAAAAAAATCAAACAACTGAGAATCTATAGCCTGCAAGCCTCTAAGAGTGGAATAATGGTCGAGCAGGGCCCCAACCTACCCATAAACTATACAACAAAAGAACAAACCTTCTAACTATCAACTCTGGCGAAAAGGAGCTGATTGGACTGCTGACTCTGGATGATGACTAGGGAGGTCCTGAACCGCATCTATCCGCACCAGCAGGCAAGTAATGCAGCTCCCCAAAAATGGGCGTCAGTATAATATGTACCGAATATATAAGGCAGTAATGAAAATGATTGAAAAGTATTGATAATAAAACTGGAAACGACTCAATAGAAAATATAGGAGATACAACCTGAATAGCCTCACAGCTTGCTATATAACTAACAATAAGTAATGCAAACAAGAATCTTACCAAGCCCCCATAAGTCCGGAAGGTACAACCAGCACAGAATAACCTCCCCGGGGCCCCCATAAGCCCTGGCGAGCACACTTCAATTTATATACCCCTAACAAGGTCAAAATAAGTCAAAAAGTAACTATAGTCAATCTACCTGGCCCCTGGGTCTGCAACTGAGTCCACTCGGCTCTTGTAGCTGTGTCTGAGTCCGATGGACTCCTGTAACTGCAACCTAGGCACACAAGGTTCGACGAGAGTCAGTGATGCTGATACGGCATAAAAATAGAAGTCCAGCCATGGATGGACTGTAGTATGGCCTTTGGGCTTGAATATAGTCCCTTGGGATAATATATAGCTACTTGGAGTGATCCATATAGCCCCGTAGGCGATGACACAGCTAGTAACCTCTGAGGTTGGTCGATGGAAGGATATATAGGGTAGGGTCAGTCCCAATCTAAATAGAAAACGCTAAAATTTCAAACTAACAGTGGAAGCTAATCATAACATACATGCTTCTGGCTTTCTTACAAGGATATAGATCGTATTATTATACGACAGAAATAACTTGCCGAAGAAATTAGCCTTAACATACCTCGAATGCTGATTCTCGCTTAACCGACAAGTTTCAACCTGTAACCGGCGGTTTCACTCAACTACAGCCCTTATGCTGAGAGAATACGGCTAATTTCAATACTAAATTTAGCAAATAACGATATCTTTTGATAATAATATTAACTATAATTCAACTCTATTTAATTTAGCTGAAAACCCACAATTTCTCGAGAGTTTACAAGGGAGAAATGCTTACCTACTACCTGTGGCCGTTTAGGATTTAATTTGGAGTAATTCCGGTAACTTTTACTTGGCAGGGTTCCAGTATACCGAGTGAATTTTTGAGAAATAACTTCGTAGAGATGCTTCACGTAGGCTTAGGACTTGTTACCCGAAGTTAATTTGCGTTTGGACAGCGTTTGACGGCGTAATTTGATGAAAATTGGATGAAAGTTGCATGCCTTCTCTGTTCTTGGTCGAGGTTTTATTTTGAAATGATTTAAATTTACTAAGGATGACTTTATATAGGCATAGGCGGTGGCAGGGGGTGGCGCCCTATGTTGCGCAACGCGCCAAGGTGCCGGTGCCCGGCGCTGCCCATCGCGTAGGCAGACTGGTGCGCCGTGCTTCCCATCGCGCAGGCAGGGCTAGCACGTCGCGCAGGCCCTTGCGGCCTGGCCTCGCTCGACCCGGATAAAGCACTCGCGATATCTTCGCTCGTCCTGCCTCCGAGGTTCTTCCCCCATGCGTTAAGCTCTCATTGCTCACCATAAGCCCACGCGCACTCACACTAGCTAATAACATCTTACGGGGTATAACATCCTCCCCCCCTCCGCCTGGAATATTCGTCCTCAAATGTGATCTTCAGGCTTAAAAGACTCAACCCTTTTATCTTAATACCAGAAAAATTTTGGCAGTCTCATCTGTATTATGGACTATCCGAAAACTTGAAACGCATAAAAGCCCAACATAGGCGCCTCGCAAGACGCTATAAATAGCTACTCCATCATATAGAGATACCCAACTAAACAGTGCTAATAATATGAGAAATAAAATAATAGCTAAACAACAATCTCACCTCAACTACATAATCTGGATCAATTGTGCAATAAGTGAGGATATCTTAACCTCATGTCCTCCTCAGCTTCCCAAGTCATCTCTTCTTTATTTTTGTTCCTCCACAGAGCTTTAATGGAGGCTACATCTTTATTCCTTAACCTACGAACCTGCCAATCTAGTATAGCAGCTGGAACCTCTTTGTAGGCTAACTCTTCTGTAACTTGAACATCCTTAACTGGAACAACCCGAGACGGGTCCCTATGCACTTTCGCAACATGGACATGTGAAAGACTGGATGAATAGATTCTAGAAATGGAGGCAGTTCTAGCTCATATTCCACCCGGTCTATCCTTCGGAGGATCTGGTACAGGTCAATGAACCTAGAGCTAAGCTTGCCCTTCTTACCAAATCTCATCACGCCCTTCATCGGCAAAACTTTAAGAAATACCCAATCACCAACATTGAATTCCAAGTCCTTACGCCGCACATCAGAATAGGACTTCTGATGACTCTGGGCTATCAGCAAGTGCTCCCTGATGAGTTTTACTTTCTCTTCTGACTGATGAATCATATCTGGTTCGATTAACTCTGACTCCCCGACTTTGAACCATCCAATGGGGGACTTGCATATCCGCATGTATAAGGCCTTATAAGGCACCATCTGGATTGCAGAATGATAATTGTTATTGTATGCAAATTCGATAAGGTGTAAGTGCTCATCCCAACTTCCTCTAAATTCTAGCACACACGCCCGTAACATATCTTCCAGCGTCTAAATCGTGCGCTCTGCTTGACCGTCTGTCTGAGGATGGAATGTTGTGCTCAGATTAACCTGTGTCCCCAAGCCCTTCTAAAATGACTACCAGAATCTAGCTGTGAATTGTGCCCCCTGTCAGAAATAATAGATTCGGGGACACCATGTAGTCGGACTATCTCCTTAATGTACAACTCGGCATAGTCTTCAGCGAAGAAAGTAGTCCCGACTGGAAAGAAATGGACTGACTTCGTTAATCTATCGACAATGACCCAAATAGAAATCTTGCCACAAAGTCCATATTGATTGCTTCCCATTTACACATAGGCATTGCTATCTATTACGCTAATCCGTCGGGTTTTTGATGTTAAGTCTTTATCTGCTGGCAATTAGGACACGTGCTACAAATTCAGCTACACCCTTTTTCATTTTAGGCCACTAGTACATCTCCTTTATGTCATGGTATATCTTCGTCGAACCTGGATGAAGAGAGTAATGAGAATAATGTACCTCTGCCATGATCTGTTGGTGGAGCCCTGCTACATCTGGAACACAGAGGCAACCTTTGAATCTCAAGACCCCGTCTTCTGTCAATTCGAAGGTCGTTAATTCAATTTGATGAACCTTACCTCTGAGTTGTACTAAGTTAGGATCCTCATACTACCGCTCTTTTACCTCCACAACCAGGGATGATACTGTAGTATTCTGAATCACAGCCCCATTATCTTCTGAATCTACTAACCAGACTACTAAATTGGCTAGCCGGTGCAGTTCTCGAGCCATTTTTCGCTATTTTGGCCTCAGATGTGCTAAGCTTCCTATAGATCTACAATTGAGGGCATCTTCTACAATATTAGCCTTCCCCGGGTGATACAAAATGTTCACGTCGTAGTCTTTCAGTAATTCTGCCCCAACGACACTGTTGCTGATTCAACTCTTTCTGCATGAAAATGTACTGGAGGCTCTTATGATTAGTAAGAATATCCACGTGCACCCCATACAAGTAATGCCTCCATATTTTCAAGGCATGAACCACTGTAGCTAACTCCAGATAGTGGGTGGGATAGTTCTTTTCATGCTTCCTGTGCTGCCTTGAAGCATAAGAGATTACCTTGCCCATGTTGCATCAGAACGAACCCTAATCCAATGCCCTGAAGTGTCACAGTATATATCATAACCCTCTGAACCTTCTAGCAAAGCTAGCACTGGTGCCGATGTCAATCTGGTTTTCAACTCTTGAAAACTCTGCTCACAGGGTTCGGTCCAGTGGAACTTGGCTGCTTTCTACATCAATTTGCTCAAAGGCACTGATAAGGTAGAAAATTCCTCCACAAACCTTCAGTCATACCCGGCTAACCCCAGGAAACTGTGGACTTCAGTTGGAGTTGTAGGTCTAGGCCAGGTCTTTACTGGCTCAATTTTCTGTGAATCAACCTAAATACCAGCCTCTGATACAATATGGCCCAGTAAAGCTACGAAATTCAACCAGAACTCACATTTAAAAAATTTCGTATATAGCTAGCGGTCTCTAAGGATCTGGAGTACTATCCGCAAATGATCTTTGTGTTCCGCTTCTGAACGGGAATACACCAGAATATCATTGATGAACACTATCACAAATAGATCTAAATATGGCCCGAAGATGCTATTCATCAGATCCATGAACACTATTGGGGCGTTCGTCGACCCAAAGGACATAACTAAAAATTCAAAATGACCATACTTGGTCCTGAAAGCTGTCTTCGGGATATCTTTCTCTCAACCCCGCACCTGATGATATCCTGACCTTAAGTCGATCTTGGAAAAATATTTCGCCCTTTACAATTGATCAAACAAGTCATCTATCCTGAGAAGAGGGTATTTATTCTTAATAGTAATCTTATTCAACTGCCGATAATCTATACACATGCGTAGGGAGCCATCTTTCTTCCTTACGAACAGAACTGGTGCACCCCACGATGATATACTCATCTTGATAAAGCTCTTATCTAATAGGTCTTTCAACTTTTCCTTCAATTCTCTCAATTCAGCAGGAGTCATTCGGTACGGAGGGATGGATCTAGGTTGAGTACTAGGTAGCAAGTCGATATAGAAATTGATTTTTCGTTCTGGGGGAATAGCAGGAAGTTCGTCTGGAAACTCATTAACCACTGGAATGGAATGAAGAGTCGGGGATTCTGCTTGCACATCTCGAAGCCTGACAATATGGTAAATACAACCCTTTGCTATCAATTTTTTCGCCCGAAGATAGGATATGAACCTACCTTTTGGCGTAGTTGCACTGCCTTTCCACTCTCGCACTACCTCTCCTGGAAAGTGGAATCATACAGTCTTGGTCCAACACTCCACATTGGCATAACATGGCGCTAGCCAATCCATACCCATAATTGCATCGAACTCAATCATTTCTAGCTTTACTAAATCTGCTAAAGTCTGGCGATCGACAACCTCTACAGTACAACCCCGATAAATTCTTTTAGCTATAGTGGAATCACCAACTGGTGTAGACACCGAGAATGGTCGCTAAAGCAATTCCAACGTAATACTAAACTTTTGGGCCACTAGTGGAGTAACATAGGATAAAGTGGAACCTGGGTCTATCAAAGCATAAATTGAGTGAGAGTAAATGTCCAGCATACTTGTCACAACATCCGATGATGACTCTGACTCATGTTGCCCTGGTAAAGCATAAGTGCGATCCGGACCACTGCCCGGGTTAGATGCCCCTAATCTGCCTCGCCCTCTACCGGTTGGAGCTGAGGGCCTGCGCCCTGCTGAAGGTACTGGGGCATGTGACCCTATTGAAGATCTATCCTGTCGGTCCCGATCACCCTGGCCTCTAGCTGGACAATCCCTCATCATATAACTCTCTTATCCACAGGTGTAACAAGCAGTGGAACTATACCTACACGACCCAAAATGACGTCGACTGCAAAGAGTACAACGTGGCATAGTGGACCTGCTCTGATCTGACCCCCTCTTCTATTGAGAGCCTAATGCCC
Source organism: Datura stramonium (assembly GCA_018107945.1). Classification (NCBI taxonomy): domain Eukaryota; kingdom Viridiplantae; phylum Streptophyta; class Magnoliopsida; order Solanales; family Solanaceae; genus Datura; species Datura stramonium. The sequence continues at coordinate 104,198 of JACEIK010004611.1, read as the reverse complement.
GTGAGCTCTCGTTGGGTCCTGACTGCCCCCGGCAGTATAGTCTACCACCTTGTTGCTGCGGAGGTGGGGGTCTGGGTGGCCTACCTGATATTCGCGGCCTAGGCCCGCCCTGGAATTCTACCTGCATGTCACTAGGTCTGGCCCTCCGACGCTGTTCTTGATTTGTCCTTTCTACCTCCCGTTGTTGCTGCCTGATCCCTTCAATATTCTGAGTGAAATCCTGAATGCGGGCAATGTCCATGTCCTCCTGTAATGTAGCTGTAACACAAGTTTCCACATACTCTAAGAGCAACCCCATAATAAACCGATGTACTCTACTGGAATGGTATCTACAAAAGCTGGCGCATATCTGTCCAAGGAGTCAAACCTAATTGCATATTTCGGACACTCATCGAACCTTGTTCCAGGTGCAAAAATTGATCCACCCGAGCCTGTCGGATTTCTCGCGGCAAATAGTGATCTAGGAAAGCCTCTGAGAAGCTAGACCAAGTTGGATGGGGAGCGTCTCTAACTCGGGACCTTTCCCAGCTCTCGTACCACAACACTGTTATGTCCCATAATCGAAATACTGCTAACTCAACCGACTCCGCGGGTGTAGCATGCATCACCCTGAAAATCTATTGTAACCGGTCCAAAAAGTCCTGAGGGTCCTCTCCACGGTCCATCCCTATGAACTGCGGGGGACTCAGGGCAAGGAACTCTCGAACCCTTGAACTTCCAGGTCCTCCCGGAGATTCAGCAACCACTGGTACCATGGGCTGGCGCTGAGCGACCATCATCTAAGCTAACATATAGACAACACTCCTAACCTCCTAATCTGATGGTATAGGTATAGGTATAGGTATAGGAACTGCTGGGGGTGGTGCTAACATGTCTGCTGCCCTAGGGGGCTCCTGGCTTGGCGGAGACTTCTGGGGAGACCGAGATGAAATCTCTCTAATGCCCTCGGATTAGGCTGGCTCTGACTGGGACACCCTGCTAGTGCCCTCTCATGCCGCAGCATCTAACTTTTGACCAATCGTGGTATGTCGTGCGTCAGACATTTCTCTGTAGATTAAGCAGAATAAGATAATCTTATGGACTCAACCCTATACAACATAGCTCTATAGCATGTCTGGAGAATAAAGGAGGGTAACCACGCTATTATGCCCCGCAGCCTCCTGCTTATAGAATATGGTACACAACACACTTATAGACAAGACTCTACTAGACACGGCTTGTAGACTCCCTAGTATATGGCTTGCTCTAGTACCAAGTTTGTCACGCCCCACCTTGGGAGGCATGACTGGCACTTGGTGTCATACTGGGATCTGAGCTGACTTGGCTGGGCTTATGCACTCCTGGTGCCTACCTGCTCTTCAAATCAAGAAAAAAATGAGCTATATCCCGACTGTAAATATAGCCTACATCCGACAAGGCCGCACAACCACCTAATAAAGAAAACAGTAATCAGCAGCACGCTATAAAGGGGATCCTATGCGGGCCGACAAGACCACCATGCTGTCTAGTTATAGCAAAATGAATACAGGCAGTCATAACTATGCTATAGCCTACAAGGCTGCTAATTAAAAGCTAAACTAGGCCTCACACGACCATCACGCAAAATAAACATACATAGGCCCCATACGACCAACAACAAAACCCAACAACTGAGAATCTGTAGCCTGCAAGCCTCTAAGAGTGGAAAAATGATCGGGATAGGGCCCCGACTTGCCCAGAAACTGTACAACAAAAGAACAAACCTTCTAACTATCAACTCCAGCGAAAAGGAGCTGATTGGACCATTGACTCTGGCTAATGACTAGGGAGGTCCTGAACTGCGTCTATCCGCAACCACAGGCAAGTAATGCAGCGCCTCAAAGATGGGCGCCAATACAATATGTACCGAATATGTAAGGCAGTAATGAAAATGACCAAAAAGTATTGATAATAAAACTGGAAATGATTCAATAGAAAGGATAGGAGATACAACCTGAATAGCCTCACAACCTTCTATATAACTAACAATAAGTAACGCAAACAAGAACCTTACCTGGTCCCTATAAGCCCGGAAGGTACAACCAGTACAGAATAACCCACCCGGGGCCCCCATAAGCCCTGGCCAGCACACTTCAATTTATATACCCCTAACAAGGTCAAAATAAGTCAACAAGTAACTATAGCCAATCTACCTGGCCCCTGGGTCTGCAACTGAGCCCGCTCGGCTCCTGCAGGTTCGACGAGGGTCAGTGATGCCGATACGGCATAAAAATAGAAGTCCAGCCATGGATGGACTGTAGTATGGCCCTTGGGCCTGAATATAGTCCCTTAGGATAACATATAGCTCCTTGGAGCGATCCATATAGCGTCGTAGGCGATGACACAGCTAGTAACCCTAAGGTTGGTCGACGGAAGGCTATATAGGATAGGGTCAGTCCCAATCTAAATAGAAAACGCTAATTTCAAACTAACAGTAGCAGCTAATCATAATATACATGATTCTGGCTTTCTTACAAGGATATAGGTCGTATTACTATACGACATAAATAACTTGCCGAAGAAATTAGCCTTAACATACCTTGAATGCCGATTTTCCCTTAACTGACGAGTTTCAACCTGTAACCGGCGGTTCCACTCAACTGCAGCTCTAATGCTGAGAGAATAGAGCTAATTTCAATACTAAATTCGGCAAGTAATGATATCTTTCGATAATAATATTAATTATAATTCAACTCTATTTAATTTAGCCTAAAACCCATAATTTCTCGAGAATTTAGAAGGGAGAAATACTTACCTATTGCATGTGGCCGTTTAGGATTCAACTTGGAGTAATTTTGACAACCTTTACTCGGCGGAGTTCCGGTATACTAAGTGAATTTTCAAGAAATAACTCTGTAGAGATGCTTCCCGTAGGCCTAGGACTTGTTACTCGAAGTTAATTTACGTTTGGACGGCATTTGACGACATAATTTGATGAAAATTGGATGAAAGTTGTGTGCCTTCTCTGTTCTTGGTCGAGGTTTTATTTTTGAAATGATTTAAATTTACTAAGGATGACTTTATATAGGCATAGGCGGTGGCGCCCCACGCTGCCCATCGCGCAAGAAGGGCTAGCGTGTCGCACAGGCCCTCGCGGCCTGGCCTCGCCCAACCCGGCTAAAGCACTCGATGATATCCTCACTCGTCCTGCCTCCGAGGCTCTTCCCGCACACGTCAAGCTCTCATTGCTCACCACAAGCTCACGCGCGCACACACTAACTGCTAACATCTTATGGGGTGTAACATTTGGGCCGTGACATACGTGAATCTATATCTAATATGCATATCAATTCATATGGACTTCAATGGATCTTCTTGACAGTAAATCTAGTAATATTTTAATCACGAATAGAGATCTCAATTCTCAAGATTATAGACTAGATTACAATAAGGAGGGAAATGAGGAATTGAGAATATGGCGTTTATTTGTTTTGGTAGGCGGATTAGAAATTTAGGTTAATTTTGATTAAGTTGGCTGAGGCCGGTGGGTTATGTTGTAGGTTTATGGATTTTATTTTTAAAAACGGGCAATTTGTTGTGATTTAATAATTTTCATTAAATGAGGATTAAAAGTGAATAGTTTGATGACTGCGAGAGCAAATATAACCCCATAATATGACGAAAGTGTAAAATTAGCTATTAAATTAAAGTAAATAGATAAATTTGTTTTTTTTTCAAAAAAAAAAAGTCTACACTATAATTTTAATGAATGAATACCTCTTTAAAAAGAGTGAGAAAAGCCCATTTAAAGATTTTGTTACCACTCTTTCAAAACATTATTTATTTTAAAATTAAATTAAAAATAAAATTATCATTTATTTTGAAATGAATACACTATAACTATGACTGATTCTAATGATTAAAACGTGTGCAATTTTACAAGACAAACGAACATGAGTGCTTTTAACAAGATAGCCACTTGGAAGTATATCCGTCCCTCATTGAAAGGCAGAATACAAATTTTTGAAAAATAGGAAAACTTATTAGGATAAATCTTTGGCCATAATGGCCTAAATATAATAATATTATCTGTTTATACTGAACAGATTTTGTTTTGATATTTTTTATCTTTTCCTATCAAATTTAAAATCTCCTCATTAATTTAGTTATTAGTTATTTCACTATACATTGAAAATTTTTCAATACATGAAAAATAAATAAATTTAAAATTTTTCATCAATTTCTTTACGAATGTACTTTATTTATAGTTATTTTGTAATTTATTTATATAAATACTTATAG